>WNWK01000006.1:816425-1068925 GCA_009830355.1 Cherax destructor
AATATATATTTTTTAAGAGTGAAAGTGGTGAGATGTTGGATAATTAATTGAAGACGTAGGCAAGATTTTTTTTATAAATATTTTGAACTTATGTGAGGAAATCAATGCCATAAATCTCTTGCAATGAATATGCGCAGTTCCATTTTAAAAGATAAATGATGCGAAAAGCGATTGTAAGAATTATAGGGGAATAATTTTGCTGAATAAACCAGGTACAGTGCATGGCAGAATTACTACTGAAGTGCCGATGGGAAATACACAGAGCAGGAAGGATGAGAAACAGGAAAGTGGATGTGTTTTAAATGTTTATGTTTAAGTACGTAAATTATCATTATTTACATAATACACAAATAATACGGCGTTTCGGTCCGACTTGGACCATTTACAAAGTCACAGTGTGACTTTGTAAATGGTACAAAGTCACAGAGTGACTTTGTACCATTGTAAATGGTTCAAGTCGGACCGAAACGTCGTCGTAAGCTCCTCTCTTCTATGTGCGGGTTGTTTGTGTATTGTTCCAGTTACGGTATTGTGACTGGAACCGGTGGATCCGGGAATGGCTGGTGTTATGGGTAACAATAACACCAGCCATCAGTAATTAAAATACTAATCAGATAGATTATCGCCTGCAATACAGACTTATTTAGACTTGAAGAAGTCTTCTGTGAAGGCGAAACGTTGTTTAAATAAAGCTGGCTATTAATGCTTTTGTGTCTATACCATCTGCAACTTGATATTCCCGCACCATCTACTCAGGCAGTGGCTGGTGTTGCAAAAGTATGAAATTGATGGAAAATTGTTGAAAGCAGTAAATTCTTGATATGAGGTGAATACGGATCAGGTTAGCGAATGTATGAGAGACGGGGGATAAATGACAGTAAATGTAACCCCTAATCAAGGGCTTTAAATTTCGCCATATTTGCTTAAATTGCTTATAGATTTAGGGAGAAGATTTGGCCTAATATAAATCTGATATAAAATAGAAATTGTGAATCCTTAGAGATTCGGAAAAAAATTGTTGAAAGAAGGAAGTTGAAAGTGAACACAGAGTAAATGGAAAGTAAATGAGAGTAAATGGAAATCTAAAGAAAGAAAGAATGTAGATCTGACTTGAAGGAGAATGTAGGATTTGAATGAATGTGTCGCTTGATGGGCCTACGGAAAGAAATTAAAAACACTGAAGGATCTGTGGAAAGAAAGAAATTTGTCAATGAATACACAAAAAAAATCAGATTTTTTATGTTCCTTAAATATAAATACAGATGCATTATTAATTTTTTTCTCTCAAATTATTAATAAATTCTTAATTTTTTTATATTATACAGCAACATGAGGATTCTGTTAGTTTTAACCTATCAATAAGTAAACAAATCAAACTTGTCAAAAAAAACTGGATTCGCAGACGTTTCGCTCTATCTTAACACAGCTTTATTAAAATATTTTTAGATGTCTTGAAAAAAACGTTCTCTTATGGGCGGAACATTTTGTGTTTATTGTGGGTTTTTTTTTTGACAAAAATGAATGGAGAAGACGTAACAAATATTATTATATGTAGATAAATGAGGAATATGTGTAAGGCTTGGGTATCTTCAGGAATATGTAGGTAAATGAGGAACATGTGTAACATTTGGGTATCTTTATGAATATGTAGATAAATGAGAAACATATGTAATGCTTGTGTATTTTTATGAATATAAAGATAAGTGAGAAACATATGTAATGCTTGTGTATTTTTATGAATATAAAGATAAATGAGAAACATATGTAATGCTTGGGTATCTTTCTGAATATGTAGATAAATGAGAAACATATGTAATGCTTGTGTATTTTTATGAATATAAAGCTAAATGAGAAACATATGTAATGCTTGGGTATCTTTATGAATAAGTAGATAAATGAGAAACATGTCTAACGTTTGATTATCTTTATCGTAGAGACGTTTCTCCAACCAATAGCCTTTTTCAGTCTCCAACTGCTCCACCTCACCTGTCTCCAACAGGTGTCTTACTCAGTCACACATATTGTTTGCATTTGCAATAGTGTCTGTGTGGGAGTGGTTGTTTGTTGGCCTTTACCTGCCCCCTCCTAGATGACACACTGTGCATGTCTGTAAAATTCCCCGCGCAACTTTAACTCTGCCAGACAACTCGACTGGGCAAGTCTCCACAGATTTTGTTTAAATTCTCATAGACACAAAAGCCAGGAGAGGGATCCCACTGCTTTATTGTTTGCGTCTCGTCCACACACCAACGTAAACAATCATTTTAAAGAACCATTCTCGCACCTCTGGTGATGCAATTGCAGACTTGAAGAACAGGAAGATGCAGAATTCCTTTGCCAAGGATGCAACCCACAGTGACTAACGCACAAGTACCTATTTACCGCTAGGTGAACAGGAGCAGCTGGGGTATGGAGATTAACACGTAGGTACCTATTTACTGCTAGGTGAACAGAAGCAGTAGGGGTACGAAGATTACCATGAAGGTACCTATTTATTGCTTGGTGAACAGGGGCAACAGTGGTACGGAGATTGACACGTAGGTACCTATTTACCGGTGCCTACCTGCTATATGATACCAAGAAGTTAAATACCCGAAGTCCAATGATACAGAGTTTAAGATAAATCCAGTATATATACCGAGGTCAGTGTGAGTTAGAGTGAAAATTGGAAGTAATCTGGTTTTATGAGAGGAAGAGGAGGGATAGCTCCAGTTCATTTGATCAAGAGCCCTTCAGCCGCATCCAGGTACCACCCTCGAAGAGATAAAGTAGAGAAGGAATTGAAGAGAGAGGAGAAAGGAGGGCAGTGGGTGAAGGAGAGAGAGAAAGAGGGAGAGAGAGGAAAGGACCCCTTTGTGTTGTGTCATGGGAGTCTAAGGGGTAAAGAGGGTTGAGGTGTGAGCTGGGTGGTAAGGAGCTGATGAATGGAAGGGTAGGGGGGAAAGACAGGGGTAAGGGGTCCAGAGGCAGGGGAAAGACGCCCCTTCCCCGCTTTCTTCCTGTCTGGCGGTGTGATTTTTTTTTTTGGTGTTCCCACCGCTTTCTCTCTCCCTCTCTTTCCCCCCTCTCTCTCTCTCTCTCTCTTTATACAGGGGTAAACACTTTCTCCAAACATACCTACAGAAGGTGAGGAGGAATTTATCACTTGGTTGACGACCTTTCGCAGCTGGCAATGGCTGTGGTACATAAACAAGTTATAATAACTTTCCTTGAGCGAAACGTAGTTATAAATAAAACCTACGCTATTTCTTCAATCTTTGTTATAACGATCATGAAACCAAGGCCTCCAGAAATACCATTTGGTATCACCTCTTCTTATCTTGTTTCCTGCATTTTATTCAATCATTATTACAGTAATGGTACACAATACCAAGAAGTTGATGGATTAGACACAGGCAACACCTGGGTTGCAAATCAATTGCTTTCTCCATCCAGTAGAGTGAATAATTAACGGAAATGGTATATATTCTCTGCATATACCGATACTGAAAAAAAAAAACTCGTGGCCTTTTAATTACTGAATATGACTGGTAATTTTGTCGTGCCATTTTGAGGGGCATTTTGATACCTGTGCAGCGGAAATTAAACTAAATAGTTAGTAAATAGAGTTTAAATCATCCACATTAGGTAGATCCACATCCAGGTAGATCCACATCCAGGTAGATCCACATCCAGGTAGATCCACATCCAGGTAGATCCACATCCAGGTAGATCTGTTTGTGACTTGATAACTTTCACTCTGTTGGCGAGACGTAGTAAATGGTCGCATTATACTGTATTTATATTTATTTTTCCAGGACAGAAGAGCATAGTTAGCATATATAATTACTGAATAGAAACCAGCTTACTATCAACAACAGATAAAAGACGTAGGCTGCAGCTAAAGCTTGAATCGGGACAACGTTTCGCCCTGTATAGACCTTCATAGACACAGGTTAGGTTAGGTAAGGTTCGTCAGGAAACAGGACAAGCGTTTCGACGCGGGTCTTAGTCAGATGAAGACCCGCCTAGTTGGATCGTATGTGGGTCACTCTACTAATAGCTTCCCTGCTACTCTCTTCTCACTTCATCTTCAGTAACTCTCTAACTATTCTCTCTACTACGGTCTCTTCATTCCCTCCTCTCCTCCTCTTCTCTCTTTCGCTTTTCTCTTCTCTCTCTCTCTCTCTCTCTCTCTCTCTCCCCCCCCCCCCCTTTTTTTTTTTCTCAAAACTCCATATCAATGGTAAAAGTTGAGCCTTAGAGCGGAATGAACATGTAACTGAATACAAAAATATGCGTTATCAACTTTTTAAAAAACAACTTTTGCAAGGATGCGGTTTTGTGTATGACGGGGATGTTGCAATTGCAACGAGAGAGTATACCACGGCCCATGTAGGCTATAGGATGGACTATTTGGACCATTCTTTGGTGATAGGACACACCCTAGCGACCATTCTGTTGTCATAGGATACACAAGGGGTAGTTACTATCCTACTTCGATAGGATACACAAGAGTTAGTTACTATCCTACGGCGATTAGATACACAAGGGGTAGTTACTATCCTACGGCGATAGGATACACAAGGGTTAGTTACTATCCTACTTCGATAGGATACACAGGGTTAGTTACTATCCTACGGCGATCGGATACACAAGGGGTAGTTACTATCCTACGGCGATAGGATACACAAGGGTTAGTTACTATTCTACGGTGATAGGATACACACGGGTTAGTTACTATCCTACGGCGATAGGATTCACAAGGGTTAGTTACTATCCTACGGCGATAGCATACACAAGGGTTAGTTACTATCCTACGGCGATATAATACACAAGGATTAGTTACTATCCTACGGCGATAGGGTGGACCGAGTGGGTCATACTATTAGATAATGTACGCAAATAGGAAGATTTAGTATGTTAGCTCTGAAGCCTACACATACAAATCATATGCTAATTATCATACAAATCATATGCTAATTATCATACAAATCATATGCTAATTATCATAAAAATCATATGTTTACTGATAAGAATATTTTTTTTCACTAATGATGGTTTTCAGTGTATATAAAGTGAGAACATATAATTAGTGTAAACAAACTCAAAGTTATTCACACTCAAATTATGTATACTTAAAGATATATACTCTCAGAGAATATACCCTCACAGCTATAAGCCATTATATATATATATATATATATATATATATATATATATATATATATATATATATATATATATATATATATATATATATATATATATATATATATATATATATATATATATATATATATATATATATATATATATATATATATATATATATATATATTATATTTGCGATGTGTGCATTTTTATGGGGAAGCTCTAAATCCGCACGATATGTACAGAACCTGAGGAATAAAAGGTAATCAGGTTTCACCCAAGGAGAGGGAGGAAGACGCCAATTCCTTGGATCAAAAGCCCATCACTAACATCAATGCGCTTCTCTTGAAAAAAACACACCAAGATTTCGATAGTTCTTTTGATCGATCAAATTTCAAAATATATTTTAATTTTTAGTAAGGTTTTTTAAATAACGTGTATACTGTATATAATCTATGTATTCTCTATAATGTACGTAATCTGTAATGTACGTAATCTATAACGTACGTAATCTGTACAAAACGTTCAAAGTTTACAAAGAAAACATTGCATTCTGCTAGTTTTCATTTGTTATGCATTTCACCAGTGTAAAATATTTACAGTGCATTCAGTATCGTGAATAAAGTGTCAGTAACGTTGAAACTCGTAAAGAAATATACTTTGAGGCATCCTTTAAATTTATAACTTTGAAGGATCCTTTAAATTTATAACTTTGAAGGATCCTTTAAGTGTATAACTTTGAGGCATCCTTTAAATTATATATATATATATATATTTTTTTTTTTTTTTTTATTAACACATCGGCCGATTCCCACCAAGGCAGGGTGGCCCGAAAAAGAAAAACTTTCATCATCATTCACTCCATCACTGTCTTGCCAGAAGGGTGCTTTACACTACAGTTATAAAACTGCAACATTAACACCCCTCCTTCAGAGTGCCGGCACTGTACTTCCCATCTCCAGAACTCAAGTCCGGCCTGCCGGTTTCCCTGAATCCCTTCATAAATGTTACTTTGCTCACACTCCAACAGCACGTCAAGTATTAAAAACCATATGCATCCATTCACTCCTATCAAATACGCTCACACATGCTTGCTGGAAGTCCAAGCCCCTCGCACACAAAACTTCCTTTACCCCTCCCTCCAACCTTTCCTAGGCCGACCCCTACCCCGCCTTCCTCCACTACAGATTTATACACTCTCGAAGTCACTCTGTCTCGTTCCATTCTCTCTACATGTCCAAACCACCTAAACAACCCCTCCTCAGCTCTCTGGACAATCGTTTTGGTAATCCCACACCTCCTCCTAATTTCCAAACTCCGAATTCTCTGCATTATATTCACACCACACATTGACCTCAGACATGACATCTCCACTGCCTCCAGCCTTCTCATCGTTGCAACATTCATCACCCATGCTTCACACCCATATAAGAGCGTTGGTATAACTATACTCTCATACATTCCCCTCTTTACTTCCATGGACAAGGTTCTTTGTCTCCACAGACTCCGAAGTGCTCCACTCACCCTTTTCCCCTCATCAATTCTATGATTCACCTCATCCTTCATAGATCCATCCATATATATATATGTATAGATTGAGGTGCAAAGTATATCTATATATACCCTCTGTGTACCTGTATTATTTGTACCAATATTATTATAAGAAAATAGCTAACTTACATATGTAAGCGATTTTTATGTAAATACAATGGATGCTGCCTAAGTCGCTTAACTAAAAATCCCATCCTACCCCTTTTTCTGGCTTGTATTAAATTGAGATCAAAAATATGCTTCTCAGAGACATAATAGTACCTTTGTAAGATACATGTATATCATGTATTACTGTATTTTAATGCCTGTTCACTGTATCATCCTGTAGTCAGTTGTTCATGTATCCAAGTTTGTTAAAAAAAATGGCTTTTAAGATTTGAAATACTTGACAGTGTTATAAAACCAGAATTCATTTGCAGAACAAATTATTCAGGGCTGAAAAAATCTATGAACAGATTTTAAAGTGTCTCAATATATTATTCTGAATAATGTAAAATGCCAAAATTGGAAATATGTGGTTTATCGAATTTTACTGAGAAGACGTTTTGCCCACCAGGAATTTATTAACACTAATAATCTATGAAGTCCCTGGTGGACGAAACGTCGACTCAGTAACGGCTTGACAAAGCTCCTGGAGAACGAAACGTAGCAACAATAAAAATGTCACATTAGTTGCATATAGCATATTGTGCCTCACATACTAGACGGTATAACTAACCATCGATGTTCAACACAGATGTGATACCAGCTATGTTGGGTTGCTGTGTAGGCCAGCGGCCCCGTGGCACCAACAGCCTGATGGATTAAAATAACCAACCAAGACGAAGATTGTTGTATAAACTACCTGGTAACTACAAATAAAATATCACGCTGGAACATCCTGAAAGAATGGATGGAAGACCAGAGCCGCCGCCCACCTGGGATATTTGGATATTCCATTGGTTGTGAAATGAAAGTGTCGAATATTGTGTCAATGCAATGAGACTTCAATACACGTTAATAAGATGTAGTAAAGTTTAGCATAAGAAACTTTATCAACCTATGAGTTTGTTATGGAAAACTTATTAAAAAAAGGTTTACGGGATATTATTTTATATTATAGACCTGTGTCACTGATTAGTTATTATTATTATTATTATTATTATTATTATTATTATTATTATTATTATTATTATTATTATTATTATTATTATTATTATTGTTATTATTGTTGTTATTATTATTTTTATTATTATTGTTGTTATTGTTATTATTATTATTATTATTATTATTATTATTATTATTATTATCATCATCATCATCATTGGGGAGCCCTAGACCCGTAGGAATTATACAGCGCCTGTGGGGGTAAGGGGATGGAAGGCATCCAGGCTCAATTCAGGGAACTGAAGCACAGATCCAATTCCCTAGATCAAGAGCCCCTCACCTGCATCAAAGAACCTCCCTTGAGGGGCCAATGATTAGTATAGTTGCTATTACACTGGGGTAAAAAAAATCAGAAAAGAGGGATTTTATGCAATAAAAGGAGGCTGGATTTGTTTGATATAAAAACAAGCATTTTATTGATTTACACTGAATAATAAAATCTGCAAGTTGCCGAATTCAGGAACACTGCAAAGACCATTATATCTTAAACCATTATATCTTAAACCATTATATCTTAAACCTCTTAAACGCTTTCTACACCCTCTTAAAATATATTACATCCTCTTAATTCTCTACTCTTCTTGCTCATCCCCAGATAAGAATTATAAACCATGCTGGGTGAGGCGTAAGAATTAACAACTTGGCATCTAGGCTACAACCTAAATTATCTGCCATCCTAATAATTCTAAAATTAACTTATGGCATTGGGCTTGACTCTTTGATTATTACTGAGTCAATATGATCAGTGATTACACTCGACTCACAAACTGACTCTAATAAAGATACTGACTAAAGAAACCAGGCATAGATATTAAAATAAATCAGAGAGAAAGGAATTAATGTACAATGTTTATGGTTTTCATCACTGAATTTCTCCTACATCACAAAGTTAATAATTTAATGGTAAAAATTAAATGAAGGAAGAAACATAATATAATAAGAATTAGAAATAATGTAAGGAGAGAAATAGATCTATAAGTTACTATAACATGAACGAAGATAAGCACATTTACGGAGTAGCCTACAGTATAAACAGACTGGCAGATTGGTATGTACACAGACTGACTGATTAGCGAAAATTAGATATCAGACGTAATTAGAAGGTATCCTAAATTTGCTTGCAATAGATGAAATATAAATTGTAGATATACATCCACATGTACTTCTCTGAACCCTTTTGGAGCCTAGTTCCTAGACCTTATGTGTATCCATATGCTGTTGTGCTACTGTCCACAAGATGGATAGGAGGTACACAAAAAAAATATCTGGTTTATTGTGTATCTCCTGTCTAAGCCCTTTAGCCTCTTAAACCCTCTTACACCTTCTTAAACCTCATAGTAATTAACATGTTTGAGCCCTTAGGAAGAGAAATATCTGGTAGTTTACCAGGAGTAAACACTGAATTGTGTACCTGGGTTAGCAGACCAAGAAAGCTGTTTGCCAATTGTATTTTCCTGGCTAAACTATGTCATCACAATAGTTTTGTATATATTCTCCGTATTGGATTGTAAAAGCCACTGGTTAGCTAAAATTCGTAAAGATATCTTGGAGTTGTACATTGTTTACTATTATTGTATTGATATTAAGAAAATTTACACGAGTGAATTCATGACAAGGATAAAAAAAAATAAGTAATAAAAGAAGCGTTGATGAAACACGAGGAAGGAATAATCAGCAAGGAAAAAATTAGAAATGTAGGAATGATTTAGATATTGACAAGAACACTATATTAATTGCCAGATGTAGTGACTACCAACAATAATGATAATAATACTATAATAATATCTTCATTTACTACAAGTACATGTACAAGGTATACAGGCCTAGCTGACATTAAGTCCTTGCCCCAGGATGCGACCCACACCAGTCGACAAACACCCAGGTACCCATTTTACTGATGGGTGAACATAGACAACCGGTGTAAAGAAACACGCTCCATGTTTCTACCAATGCAATGAATTAAGCTGTGACAGAACATAGCAAATGTAAAATAACCACCTTCTACTTAAAACAAGTACGAGACAAAAAAGAACATTGCGGAAAAATTTGAGAGTTGTGAAACGTTGAGAAGCAGAATATATTAATTTTAGAGAAAGGCCAGTGTAAAAGAAACACAAATGCGGTTCCTAGTATCACCACATCAAAGGTATACAACGCCAAGTTCATAAATAAGTCACCTGTGTAACACCTGCGTATCACGATTTGAAAAACTAAGACACCCAGGTGTTGTACGTGTGTCTTATTCACCTAGGTGTTGCACATGTGTTTTATTCATTAGGTTCACATTAGTTCAAATAAATAGAAAATATCCCGAACTGTCAAATTATAAGATAGTGGGAAAGAGGAATTTTGATACTGGATAACTAGAAATTGGGAGGAAGGGAAATTTACCAATTTTAATTTTAATCCAATGAAATTTCCGCAGATAATAGATAGGCTTAGTGCTCCCCATAAATATAATAAAATACTTCGGAGTAGATGGAAAAAAGACTTAGTTTTTAAGAACATTAATTAAAGTAATGGAATATGATCAGTGTTTCGGTGAAACAATCACCATCTTCAGGATTTATTTCTGGAATATACAACAATGCACAATATACAAAATGCAAAATACAACATGCATTATGTTGTATGTGTATATTACATTTTATATTTTCTGTATTGTTATACCAAGTTCCAGAAATAAATCCTGAAGATAGTGATCGATTTTTTTTTCAGCGTAACACAAATCGCATTCCATTACTTCCATAAATGTCCTAAATTCTCTAAGTCTCTCCTACTCTGAAATATAAATCTTCAGTCTCAATAATCTTTAGATTATAATAATACAGATAACAGAAGATATACAGAATATAGAAGAAGGGAAATACGACATGTGAAAAACAAGCAACAGATAATCACATCTCAAAAGATAACAAGACAGGATTTAAATGAAATAAAGAAGTAATTAAATGATTAAATGAGGTTAATGAAAGATCTCGGGAAGAGTAAGGGGATTTATTCCAGAAATTGTTTGGTACGTTGTATCACGGACAACGTACTGTGTTGGGTCTGAAGAGGCTTGTTAAGGGGTAGATGAGGATAACGTACTTAGACAACCAAACAATAGCTTGCCATAGAGAAATAGAAAAATAACTTCAATAACAGTGTTATAAGAGACTATCTCTTATGGATTTCAAATACAAATATAGATGGCAAAAATTGACGCCGGACATTTAAAAAAAAATTAATAATACTCAAAATTTTTGGTTTAATGGAATTCAAAGTAGATAAAGATATAAAATGATGCACTTTTTGAAAAAAAGTTCAGGAAAACTCAAGGTTCTCCCTGGAGCTGTTTGAATATTGTCTTCTACATCCCCCTATATTCTATATTGTATGTAGACTTTATTTAAAGACAAAATACATTGACAAAAATACAATAGAGACTTGAACAACATAGATAACATCTCAGAGCTACATCTCGAATACTTCGTCCAGCTTCCCGGCGGTGGGCAGCGTGCCCAGAATACTGCAGGCATTTTCCCTCTGGATCGCAACACTGAGTCTCTGAATGAGAAAGCTGGCCGCCTTGTGATCCTTGGTTTCTATGATGAGCTTTTGACCCAGCTCTTTGAGGAACTTTAGAGCACACTTGCCCCATGCTCCAAGGGTCTCTGACCCTATTGGGATGAAGTTATAGCAAGTGGAAAGGCCTTCGTATTTGCGGGTCTTCTGGGTCTCACTGTAGCTGACAGCTCCACCCCCTTCAGCTACGGAATATGGCAAGTAGGTGTACGCCACTGTAGCCGCACAGGTGTAGTCCCAGGCAATCTGCTTACCATCCTTCCAGGGTAGCATAGTGGCTCCATCAGGACACTTTTGACTTCCATCAGACCTCTGTACTTGGGGTTTCCATTGAGCTGGGCAACGGGCTGTGGCGATGCTTCTCTTTATGATGTCGTTGACCTCCTTATGTCTAGCATACTTCTTTTCTGATGTGTGACACACGAGACCATGAAGTCCGAAGTCCCTGTGGCTTCACCAGTCGTAGGTCCTCTAGCAGGGACTCTTTAGTACCTGCCAGAGTGCCATCATTAAGGTACCAGATGTTGAGTTCGCTGCGCAGGCTGGAAGTTAGTTCTCCTACTGCCAAGCAGAAGAGAAGTGGAACGAGTGGATCACCCTGCTGAACACCCTCGATGAGGGAATTTCATGTTCGCCAAACAAAAGAATTGAGGGTTTGCTGTAGCCAGCTGAAATTAAGGGAAAAAGACTGGTTAACGGATCACGAACGGCTGGCAAGACCACATCTCTTTTAACCATATTAAAGGCATTTCTAAAGTCAAGTCTGACTGCGGCCCTGTCTTCTGGTAAGTCATTGATGTAGGCCCTTGCTGCGGCTTCACTGCCTTGAGAGACCCCAAAGCCTAGTTGTTGTGGCTGGAGTAAATTGGCAGCTTCTAGGCGAACGTTTCTTACTGCTGCTATGTGTGTGTATGGTGCCGAATAGGTAAAACTTGCGATTTTGGCTTAAATAGCAACGCTTTTCCTGCCGAATAAGGCAAGCGAAAATTTGTGTATGCAATAATTTCGCAATAATCATTCTTAACCCAATAAATCTAATAAAGAAATCTGATAAAAAAAATTTATAAAGTAAAAGGAATAGCAAAAACAAATCAAAGCTAGATAAATAGGATTATAATATAAGGTTTAATTTACAAAGACATAGTAATCTTACTCGCCTCTGAAGTTGAAATGGGAAAATATATAATTATTATTTATTTGAGTTTAAGTAATTACAAGGATGATAGTAAAGAACATTATTTTTTTAAATTAATACAAATACAATGACTAAAATAAAAACACAGACGAACTATGAACAATTATTTTTATACAGCGTTTCAGTCCTTCTGACCCAAACGTTGCAGAAATGGAAGAACCTGATGAGATATAGATCTGACAAACGTATATTTAGACCGAAACGTCGAAAAATTATATAAAAAAAATCGCTCTTTTATATGTTTTAAACTTAAAATTATTTGCTTTATTTACATTAACGAACAAGAAGAAGAAAAATATTAACGCAATTAATACATCTGCAGACAATACAAAAACTTTACCACAGTAATAAGAAAATATACGACTGAATCTCCGCAGACAAATCTGATATATAAAGAAAGTTGAGAATATATATATATATATATATATATATATATATATATATATATATATATATATATATATATATATATATATATATATTAAATGAATTTTATATTTATATTATGAAATAGAACGTTTGGAAATACAAGAAAAAGACAGATGTCAGATTACTCTGAAGTCAACACCGAGACTATCTGTTGAGTAGGACACAAGTCCAACAAATGTTTTCTTTTATTGTTGAAACGTTTCGCCTTTAGAGTAGGCTTCTTCAGTCAAATATAGAAGCAGTAGGTGTAATGGTGAGATGAAGATGAGGTAATCAGTCCATCAACCTTGGAGAAATAGTATTTGAGGAGGTCAGTCCCTCAGCCTGGAGAAGAGTTCAGCTTAATGGTCTCGAACGATATTAAGCTTAAAGCTTGAGAATGGAGTCTTAAATACTGTCGAAGGTGAGGTGGAAGATTCGGTAGTTTATACAATTTTCAACGTAGCCAAGACTCTCTGCTGAGAACTACTCTCTTCTTGTTAGATTATGGACTATCGTGTATTATTTTGGTGTATGTGGTAGGGAGAGTGAGAAGCAGATTAGAAATTGACCTCACGTATAATACAGACTTGACTGAATCTTAAGAAAATCTTTGAACTTATAATACAGTCTTGATTGAATCTTAAGAAGATCTTTGAAAGAAATTGATCTTGGGAAAACTATGAATGAACGTGGAAAGATAAGCAAACACAAAATTAAAGGAACTACATACTGCGACTCCCCAATGAAGAGGACCTCAGATGGAGGTCGAAAGATTCAGCTATTAAAATTTTGTGCATCTGTTCCCTTTATGTATTTATTCACACACTGGCAAGTGCACATTACACTTGTAAATTATAGTCATCTTCAAACATCTGTAAACACCACAGGATAAACGGATACCTACGAGACATATACATTGATATCTATTAAATAAATAACGGACACTGTATTTTTAATTGGAGTTTGTGGTTCCAGTATGGCATCTGTTACATAAGGATTTCAGGAGTAAAACAGAAAACGCTCAAAAGACGAGCCAAAAAATGGCTCCAGGAGTTAAAAACTGAGTTACAAAAATAGCTGCAAGCACTGAGAGTGTCCTTTGTGGAAGATATTAATAGCAGAGGAGACACCATGATCTCTTTTAACTCAGAGGAGAGATGTTACAATATACTAACTTACGGTACAGTGGCTGGAACAATTCACAACAAACCTACAATAACGTAGATGGAACGCTTCATAACTAACCTACAATACCTTGGCTGGAACAATTCACAACAAACCTACAATAACGTAGATGGAACAATTGACAAATATAACCTATATTCTAAAGAGGAAACTTTAGACAACATTTCGGTGCCTCCAGGACCATCAATAAGTTGTAAAATATTTTGATAATTAGAACGTGTTAACAAACACTTGGTTCTAAATTAGTAAAGTGTTGAACGTGTCACTGATAACGGTTCAGGACAAAGCGAAACATCGTCGAAAGTTTCCTCTCCAAAGAATGAGTTTATTATAAATGAAAAGCAAGATTTCTTAGCACCATTGGCATGGAAAAGGGGCAGCAATGTTACAGAAAAGAATAAAGGAACACTGCAGCAGGCCTACCGGCCCATGGTAGGCAAGTCCTTCTCAAACCCAAACCCTTAAAAAATATATTGTAATATAAGTAAGATACACGAACATTTGGGCAAGATCACAAGTGAGACCTATAATGAAAAACTAAATAAAGATGACACATGCAAAGGTCATCATAGCTTTGCTCCTCAAACTACTAATGAACAATAACACACGTGACCTACAGGTAAACTTTGGACAGGTGACCTCACTACTAAAGCCGAGATAACATCAGGATTCATTGCCCCTTTGAGATGTTTACATCCAGAACAGCTGCAATGACAGCTGATTCGATCATTTTCCTGTTGTAACAGTGATGCATTCTCCCAGTCTGTGTTGTGATTGTTGATCTTAACGTGATGGAAGTCAGCCTTGCTGGCTTGCAGAAATAATTGATCACTTGTGTTCTAATGTAGACATTTCCCTTGATTTTTGACTTATGTATGGCAATTAACATTCCTTCCTGGTTATTTTATATCCCCCTCATTTATTTTTTTGTTGGAGAAGTGAGAGGATTGTAGGGAGTTATTTTATATATGGGAATAATTCCTGAAATTCTTTCAGGAATCAGGAGATATGCTGGGACACAGACCATGAAATATTTCTAGGTCCCAAATAATAATAATAATAATAATAATAATAATAATAATAATAATAATAATAATAATAATAATAAAATAATAATAATAATAATAATAATAATAATAATAATAATAATAATAATAATAATAATAAATAATAGCAGCAATAACAAGAGGAATAATAATATTACTAACAGCAGCAATATCAACAACAACAACAACAATGATAACAATGAAGATAATAAAATTATCAGTATCACAAATTTTTATAACAAAATTAGGAATTAAAATATGATGTTCATTGTATATACAATGAAAGATATACACTTGTTGTATTTACAGTGAAATACACATGTGAACGCGTATACATAGAAATACGCACCTCAGGGTATAACCACCGAGAAAGGAGCACACACACACACACACACACACACACACACACACACACACACACAAACGTTCGCAGACGATGTGAAGTTAATGAGGAGAATTAAATCAGATGAGGATCAGGCAGGACTACAAAGAGACCTGGACATGTTGGACACCTGGTCCAGGAACTGGCTCCTTGAATTTAATCCCGCCAAATGCAAAGTCATGAAGATCGGGGAAGGGCAAAGAAGACCGCAGACAGAGTATAGGTTAGGTGGCCAAAGACTACAAACCTCACTCAATATTATATTATACTCAGTATAACACCAAGCACGTCTCCGGAAGCACACATCAACCAGATAACTGCTGCAGCATACGGGCGCCTGGCAAACCTGAGAATAGCGTTCCGATACCTTAGTAAGGAATCGTTCAAGACTCTGTACACCGTGTACGTCAGGCCCATACTAGAGTATGCAGCACCAGTTTGGAACCCATACCTGGTCAAGCACGTCAAGAAATTAGAGAAAGTGCAAAGGTTTGCAACAAGACTAGTTCCAGAGCTAAGGGAAATGTCCGATGAAGAAAGGTTAAGGGAAATCGGCCTGACGACACTGGAGGACAGGAGGGTTAGGGGAGACATGATAACAACATACAAAATACTGCGAGGAATAGACAAGGTGGACTGAGACAGGATGTTCCAGAGAGGTCACAAGGGGTCACAACTGGAAGTTGAAAACTCAGATGAGTCAAAGGGATGTTAGGAAGTATTTCTTGAGTCATAGAGTTGTCAGGAAGTGGAATAGTCTGGCAAGTGATGTAGTGGAGGCAAGAACCATACATAGTTTTAAGACGAGGTATAATAAAGCTCATGGAGCAGGGAGAGAAAGGATCCTGTAGCGGTCAGTGAAGAGGAGAGGCCAGGAGCTGAGTCTCGACCCCTGCAACCACAAATAGGTGAGTACACACACACGGGGTACAAACATATTTGCATCGTTCAATGTATATACAGACAATGTATACACATCCCTCAGCGTATATACATTGAGAGATGAACACCTTCCAGTGTGTATACACTAACATAGACAAATTTTAGACATATGCTGAGAAACATAG
Organism: Cherax destructor; assembly: GCA_009830355.1. Classification (NCBI taxonomy): domain Eukaryota; kingdom Metazoa; phylum Arthropoda; class Malacostraca; order Decapoda; family Parastacidae; genus Cherax; species Cherax destructor. The sequence continues at coordinate 833,109 of WNWK01000006.1, forward strand.
GTCTACACCTCGTAGCGCTGCGACGTTGCACGCCGCCTGGCGGGAAAAAATTGCGTTCTCTCGGTGACACCCGTCGGGTAAATACTTGATTACTATAGTCAGAGAGAGAGACAGAGGCGCTAAACACGCAGGGGGTCACGCAGCCCCTTGCTTCTTGGTGAAAAATGTTTATATTCTGTGTCTTATGAGGTTTTTTGCTGTCTTTGTTCGTCCTGTTTTTCTTTCTAGATTGTGGTGTTTTATCTTATAGATTGTTGTATTTTATGTTCTAGATTGTGGTGTTTTATCTTATAGATTGTTGTATTTTATGTTCTAGATTGTGGTGTTTTATCTTATAGATTGTTGTATTTTATGTTCTAGATTGTGGTGTTTTATCTTATAGATTGTTGTATTTTATGTTCTAGATTGTGGTGTTTTATCTTATAGATTGTTGTATTTTATGTTCTAGATTGTGGTGTTTTATCTTATAGATTGTTGTATTTTATGTTCTAGATTGTGGTGTTTTATCTTATAGATTGTTGTATTTTATGTTCTAGATTGTGATGTTTTATCTTATAGATTGTTGTATTTTATGTTCTAGATTGTGATGTTTTATCTTATAGATTGTTGTATTTTATGTTCTAGATTATGGTGTTTTATCTTATAGATTGTTGTATTTTATGTTCTAGATTGTGGTGGTTTATCTTATAGATTGTTGTATTTTATGTTCTAGATTGTAGTGTTTTATATTCAAGATTGCAGTGTTTTATATTCTAGATATTTCCTTTTATATCTTCCAGATTTTTCCTGTTTTATCTTCTAGGTTTTTCGTGTTTTGTTTCCAGATTTTTCATATATTATTTTCCAGATTTTTCATGTTTTGTCTTCCAGATTTTTCGTGTTTTATATTACAGATTTTCCCTGTTTTATTTTACAGATTTTTTGTGTTTTATCTTCCAGATTTTTCATATTTTATTTTGCAGATTTTTCCTGTTTTATCTTCCAGATTTTTCCAATTTTATCTTCCACATTTTTCCTGTTTTATCTTCCAGAATTTTTATCTGTTTTATTTTCTAGTAGAATTTGTTATTTCTTTTCTAGCTTAGGTGTTTTTCCTTCTGCTCTAAATATAAATTTAATTATAGTTTTGTGTGCTTCTAGATAGTCGTGTGTGTTTTCTAGACTGGTTTGTTTTATGTTTTTTTCTTGTAGTTCGCCGTGTTTTTTTCTAGAAACTAGATTGGCTTGTTTTGTTTATTTCTTCTAGTTCGCTGTGTTTATTCTAGAAACTAAACTGATTGGTTTTATGTTATTTTCCTTCTAGTTTGTCGTGTTTGTTCCTTCTAGATTGGTCTATTTTTTCCCTTTTAATTACTAAGTTCACTTTTTTCACATTTTTTTTTTTATAATTCTAAAAAAAATCGTTATTTATTTTGTTCAGAATTTGTTATGTTACGTTTAAATTTTATCAAAATTGTAATAATAATTGTAATGATAACTGTAATAATAATAATGTAATCATAAGTGTAATGATATTTATAATAATTGTTATAATAATTTTAATAATTTTAATGATATTTATAATATTTATAATAATTTTAATGATATTTATAATAATTGTAATAATAATTGTAATATTTACAATAATTGTATTAATAACTGCAATGATGCTTTTAATTGTTGTAATAATAATTGTAATGATATTTATAATAATTGTAATAATAACGGCAATGATGCTTTTAATTGTTGTAATAATAATTGTAATGATATTTATAATAATTGTAATAATATTAATGATATTTTTAATAATTGTAATGATATTTATAATAACTGTAATAATAATTGCAACGATACTTATAATTGTTGTAATAATAATTGTAATGATATTTATAATAATTGTAATAATAACTGCAATCATAATTTAAAGGCGGGAGACATCATTAGAGATGAGGTTTTGTATTTTCTTCAGTAATGACAAGGTAATTACTTAATTATTTCCGGATAAAAATAATTTTGATTATTTAAGATAATTTCTGGCCTTGAAGTGCACATGATACGAAGCTTGTGTTTTGAAGGTCTTATTAATTATGTATAATTGTAATGCCCAGGCGCTTCCGTACACACACACACATACACATTCACATACACACACATACACACACACACACACACTCATAAGAGGTATGATAAAGCTCATGGAGCAGGAAGAGAGTGGACCGGGTAGCGACTAGTGAAAAGGCGGGGCCAGGAGCTATGACTCGATCCCTACAACCACAATTAGGTGAATACACACACGCACACACACAGGAAGGAAAAATCTGGCTAGTGGTTAGTTAAGAGACATGGCTAGAAGCTGTGCCTCGACCCCTTCAACCACGAAAAAGTGAGTACAAGTACTTGAATCTAAACAAGTGAGTATGCTCTCGTGTGTACTCATATTTACTTACCTATTTGTGGTTGCAGAGGTCGGGTCAAAGCTCCTGGCCCAGCCTCTTCGATGGTTGCAACTAGGTCCACTCTCTCCCTGTTCCATGAGCTTTATCATACCTCTTCTTAAAGCTATGTATGGATCCTGTGTGTGTGTGTGTAAGGAAAAAAGGCCAAATGCAGATTATATAAAGTGACAAATTTTAATACCATTTGACCATTAGGATGGAAAAAAATCACAAATAACTCACACTTTGAAAAAGGAAATGTCAGAGAATGTTTCGACCCTTTCGAACAATTTCTCAGGTCACATCTGTGTCTTAATATTAGACAGGAACCGAATGAAACGTCGTCTGAAGTTCCTTCTCCAAACTGAGAGCTACTTTGAGTCACATAAGAAGCACATACGTTACACTGGAAGACTTCCACAAAGTCTTCATGTGGATGGATTGCGACAACTGTTTGCAACTGACGTTAGATCAAAATTGTAATGTGCAACACGTGGATTAGAAAAAAAAAACCTCTAAGGACTTTCTACAAAATGGCTCCCAAAGCTATTATATATAATAAATAAATATATATATATATATATATATATATATATATATATATATATATATATATATATATATATATATATATATATATATATATATATATATATATATATATATATATATATATATATATATATATATATATATATATATATATATATATATATATATATATATATATAAACTCTGGGAGCTATTTTGTAGCATATCGTTGGACAGTGTTCAAAAGAACACTAAAAACACTGAAAATGGCCTCTGAGACATAATTACCATTATGTCACAGAACACGTGAAAATATTTGATAATTTCTAATCTCCAACAATAAGGAATACAAGGAGCCACTGATGTAAGCTAACAAAACTAAGGTGCAGTGTAGTGGATGCAAGTGGTGGTAGTAAACGCTACAGCCACTTAGAATTAAGAATAATGTACGGTAGTTTAACTAGAGAAGACGAAAGAAGACTATCGTGGCTCTGCTCCAGTAGTAGACATTCAACTGGGATTGGAGCTGAGTCTCAGCTCCTACAATCCGGTAAGTACACTCAGACAGACATACACAAAAGCACACGCAAAAGGAATGTGATTTGACCCCCGTAAACTCAATTCGGTAATTCCACACAAGGATTCATAAGAACTTATTAGTGAAGAAGACATATTTACTGAAAGAACTTCTATCGGGACAACGTTTCGCTCTGCTAAGATCTTTATCAAGTCATGGAAGACTATGTGCTGGTAGCAGCAGAAGAGGCGAGTGATATATTGGAGTGTGTTGACTGGTGGTTATGTGGAGCACTGGAAGAGGTAAATAGCGAAATACTGCAGGAGGTACACTGTGGCGTACTGCAGGAGAAACACTTTATTCCTGCAGGCGGTGCACTGTTTATTCCTGCAAGAGATGCACTGTTTATTCCTACAGGAGGTACGCTGTTTATTCCTACAGGAGATACACTGTTTATTCCTACAGGAGGTACAGGTACACTGTTTATCCCTGCAAGAATTAGACTGAGGAATATTACAAGTGGCCTGGTGGCTAAAGCTCTCGCTTCACACACGGAGGGGCCCGGATTCGATTCCCAGCTGGGTGGAAACATTTCGACGTGTTATCCTTACACCTGTTGTCCTGTTCACCTAGAAGCAAATAGGTACCTGGGTGTTAGTCGACTGGTGTGGGTCGCATCCTGGGGGACAAGATTGAGACCCCAATGAAAATTAGACAGACAGTCCTCGATGACGCACTGACTTTCTTGGGTTATCCTGGGTGGCTAACCCTCCGGGGTTAAAAATCCGAAGAAATCTTATCTTACACTGAACTACTATGCTGAAATTTTATCTTCTCATGGACAATTTAACTGCCCTATACCAGCAGAACTTCAGTAATAAGAACGGCCCTGTAATACGGCTCATAGCAGTGGCTAGTCATATAGCTAATTTATGAAAGGAAGGTTTCAAGTGAGCTAGAGATATGTCAGTCCCTCATGTGAGCAAAGACTTCCTGGAGAAGCTCTTCTTGAAATGGCTTTTTTTTCTCTCTCCTTGCAGGTAATATATGTAATCAGATTCGGTGGTTCCTTTTCTGGCACACGTTGACTCTGGTAACTAACATTCTTGTGAGTTCCTCCATGCGTTCATTTAACCCACCGAAGGTTCCTTGATGATGTTAAAAATTGTGGTGGTGTACTATGTATTAAACCATACCACGAGTGGGGTTCGAACCCGCGGTCAGAGAGTCACTATGTATTCACTGTAGCACTGGAGTGGTAAAGGGGAAAAAGAAATGATCAATCTACGTTAGATAAGCAAAGCTTGATACCATTTCTTCACTGCCCTGGTGTAGATATTTTTTTCGTTTACGACGTCTAGAGTACCTCCTTCAGTACTCCACAGTGTACCCCCTTCAGTACTTTATAGTGCCTCTCTTGCAGTAATGCACAGTGTATCTGGTGTGTGTGTGTGTGTGTGTTCTTACCTATTTGTGGTTGCAGAAGTCGAATCATAGCTCCTGGCCCCGCCTATGTGTGTGTGTGTACATACTTGGAATCTGTATCCTCTGTGAGCACTGATAACGATCTCAACAGATCGAAACGTTGCCCCATTAAAAGCAATTTCTGGAAAACTTTTTTTATTGTCGACAGTTCGACAGCTCATGAGCTCCATTAAAAGAGAAAACACATAAAAATGAAAAAAAAAACATAAAAAGGGGAAAAAAGATAAAAATCGAAAAAAAAACCCACTGTGATCCGATAAGAAAAAAAACAGCAGTACAAAAGGAACTTATGCAGCTGCTGTAGGAACTTATGCAGCTGTTGTAGGAACTTATGCAGCTGTTGTAGGAACTAATGCAGCTGTTGTAGGAACTTATGCAGCTGCTGTAGGAACTTATGAAGCTGTTGTAGGAACTTATGCAGCTGTTGTAGGAACTTATGAAGCTGTTGTAGGAACTTATGCACCTGTTGTAGGAACTTATGAAGCTGTTGTAGGAACTTATGCAGCTGTTGTAGGAACTTATGCAGCTGTTGTAGGAACTTATGCATCTGTTGTAGGAACTAATGAAATGGGGGATATAGAAGGAAATGGGGGATATAGAAATAAATAGGGGGATGTAGATAGAAATGGGGGATGTAGAAAGAAATGAGGGGATATAGACAGAATTGAGGAATACTGAAAGAAATGGGATATAGAAAGAAATAAGGATATATAAAGAAATAGGAATGTAGAAAGAAATAGGGATATAGAAAGATATAGGGATATTGAATGAATTGGGGGAATATAGAAATAAATGAGGGGATATAGAAAAAATGAGGGATATAGAAAGAAATGGAGGAATATAGGTAGAAATGGGGAATATAGAAAGAAATGAGGATATTCAAAGAAATGGAGGATATAATAGAAAGAAATAAGGAATATAATAGAAAGAAATGAGTAGATATAGAAAGAAATGAGGGGATATGGAAAGAAATGAGGGGATATAGAAACAAATGAGGGGATATAGAAAAAATGGGGGGATATAGGAAGAAATGGGAGATCTGTGAGTAAGCCGCTTGCCCATATCTTTAACACAACACCAGAAATATGGTGGTGGGAGGCGGGTTACTACCACATGCCTGCAAAATGTCTATCTTAATCCCCACACTGAAGAAGGGTGATAGGCAGGGGATTAAGAACTACTGTAGTATAGCGGCATTCTTACACTACGGCGGGTTTACTAAAGCATTCAGGGGAGGCTCTAAACCCGTAGGAGCCATATCGTGTCAGGGGGGGAAGGGTAAACGAGTTTTAAATTACATTCGCACTCTGATAATACCCGGGTAACCATGTGTTATATATATATATGTATATGTGTGTGTGTGTGTAAATATGTGTATATGTCGTGCCGAATAGGTATAACTTGCGATTTAGACTTAAATAGCAACGCTCTTCTTGCCGAATAAGGCAAGCGAAAATTTGTGTATGCAATAATTTCCCAAAAATCATTCTGAACCCAACGAAAAAAATATATTTCATAGCGTTTGTTTACTATTAAATTATTGTAAACTTATCTAAAATATATTTATTTGGATTAGGCTAAATTAAATTGCGCTTGTTATAATAAGGTTAGGTAAGTTTTCTAAGGTTCTTTTGGTACAAAATTATTAATTTTTACATTAACATATGTAAAAATATATATATCTTTAAACGTTTAAAAGAATATTTTAGAAAGGGCTTAATTTTAAATGAGTTCCTGCTAATTGACCAATTTTACCTATTTCGCACCACACACACACACACACACACACACACACACACACACACACATACATACAACAGGCCTAGTGTCTAATCGACATGTGCCTAGGACAAAATGGTAACTAACACACACACACAAACACACACACACACATATATATAGGTGTGTGTGTAAATAGGGAAAATTGAACTGTGAAGAGCCAAGCAACTGCGGGCACTGAGAGGAACACAAATTTGATCCAAGGAAGAGGAGGGTAGCTCTAATTCCCTGAATCAGGAGCCATTCAATAGCATTAATGCAGTCAAATTCACATTTTATGTTGACAGTATAAGATAAATATAATATAAAAGTTATTTTAATTATAATTTTAATGTGTGTAGTTACATTAGAAATGTAATTTGACATAAATTATGTTATTTTCTCTTCACTAATGTAATTTAATGTTCGAATGTATGGATATGAAGGTCGGGTGTTCGATATTATCTAGTGTTCGGATATTGGCATTCTTAATGTGTCCGGAAAATGAGTTTCACATTACATTATGGTTTTACTCTCATGTTCGGATACCGTTCGGATTTATCATTGGTATTTTGTCCGGATATGGCAGTCGCATTTTCGGATACTCCCTGGACGCCATTGTATAATCGTGTCCGGATACTGACATCATATTAAAATAGAATATGTCACTTTCACTTAAGTCCGGATACTGGCATCATATTAACGCCGGATATCATTCTTATTTAAGCCGGATACTGGCATCATTCAATGTCCGGTTGACACTTGCGCTTCGTATTGCTGTCATTATTCGCTTGTCGGTACGAGAGCTGAGCAAATGATTGCAACTAAATGTTCGTATATGAAGCAAATGTAAGTCAGTATAATTTAGCACAGTGCAACACGAAGAATGTTGATTGCTAGGTAGAATGTTCATGGTACAACGTAGGATGTTGATATCAATATTGAATGTATTGATATCAATATTGTTGATATGAACACTAAATGAATGGTGATATCAACGCTGAATGTTAATATACAACACTGAATGTTGATATCAACACTGAATGTTGATATCAACACTGAATGTTGATATCAACACTGAATGTTGATATCAACACTGAATGTTGATATCAACACTGAATCTTGATATCAACACTGAATCTTGATATCAACACTGAATCTTGATATCAACACTGAATGTTGATATCAACACTGAATGTTGATATCAACACTGAATGTTGATATCAACACTGAATGTTGATATCAACACTGAATGTTGATATATACACTGAATGTTGATATCAACGCTGAATGTTGATATCAACACTGAATGTTGATATCAACACTGAATGTTGATATCAACACTGAATGTTGATATCAACACTGAATGTTGATATCAACACTGAATGTTGATATCAACACTGAATGTTGATATCAACACTGAATGTTGATATACAACACTGAATGTTGATATCAACACTGAATGTTGATATCAACATTGAATGTTGATATCAACACTGAATGTTGATATCAACACTGAATGTTAATATCAACACTGAATGTTGATATCAACACTGAATGTTGATATCAACACTGAATGTTGATATCAACACTGAATGTTGATATCAACGCTGAATGTTGATATCAACGCTGAATGTTGATATCAACACTGAATGTTGATATCAACACTGAATGTTGATATCAACACTGAATGTTGATATCAACACTGAATGTTGATATCAACACTGAATGTTGATATCAACACTGAATGTTGATATCAACACTGAATGTTGATATCAACGCTGAATGTTGATATCAACACTGAATGTTGATATCAACACTGAATGTTGATATCAACACTGAATGTTGATATCAACACTGAATGTTGATATCAACACTGAATGTTGATATCAACACTGAATGTTGATATCAACACTGAATGTTGATATCAACACTGAATGTTGATATCAACACTGAATGTTGATATCAACATTCATGACGGTAATAATGCTGCTAATGCAGGATGTTCAACATATGTTGAATATGATGATAGCAAGGCAGAATGCTTATAGGAAGGTACGTTGTTGATAGCTTCGCTGAATATTGTCTGCAACGCAGAATATAGAGCACAACACGTCATGCTGACAGCCGGAAGTAGGATGTTGAAAGCACTACTAAAAATGTTGATAGCACAAGGTAGTGCACTGATAGTAACATGGAATGTTGACAGCAGGTCCTAGAACGAGTTAGGATGTTAATAGCAGCACGTAGGATATTGATAGCACGAGGGTAGGATGTTTTGCAGGATAAGCATCCTGCGCTACGCTCCCGGGCCCCGTAACCACGTAAGTATTGATTTTGTTGATAAAGGCAGGACCCCTCTCCCTGCCTGCTGTCTCTCCTATATTAAATGTATGAATTTATATGTATATATATATATATATATATATATATATATATATATATATATATATATATATATTGTGTGTGTGTGTGTGATGTGTGTGTGTGTGTGTATGTGTGTGTGTGTGTGTGTGTGTGTGTGTGTGTTGTGTGTGTGTGTGTGTGTGAGTGTGTGTGTGTGTGTAGGTGTTATAAATCCGTGTGCATGTACTGTACACATGTGGTCTTGTAAATATTTGTGTATCCTGATCTTTAAGGTTAATATGACTTATAAAATATACCTGCCTGTTGCTGGTATATTGTGGGAGAGGTTCTCTTCAAGGTACACAGAGATCTGAACCCTTCTCAGATTTTGATGCTTATGTCCATAATATAAATCTAGAATGACATACGAAATCCAATTTTTTTAGTAAAATACATGTTTGATAATTCGATAATTGCCTTCCCAGAAAAAAAGTCTGTGTGTGAAGGCGTTAGGAATTGAGAAGAAATTTAACTTTCACGTCGTAGTTGATATTAAATAATAAGAGTATGAAGACCCTCTTCTTTCCTACTAATAGACTGATACTTAACCTGTGGCCATAGTGGTGGTGTTTTGTTCGTCAGGAAACCTGACAAGTGTCTACTGCCACGTGGTTTAGTCAGATGATGACCCAATCCGACCTTGGTTTATAACCCTATTTAGTGGCATAAGGTACAGGTCGTTGGTTAATGGGGTTTTAAATCTATAGTCTATTCGAGGGTCACTACGACTGCAAGTTACCTATTCACGACCAGACAAGAATATTTTATTGCATAAAATAGGGATTAAAGTAAAATCTCAGTGAATATACATTGAGAGACATACACATCACTAGGTGTATATACCTTGTTGGAAGTAAGATTGAATGACTCCCGAAATCGTAACAGCATTATTGCAAGCAAATTACGGAACTGGTGAGACTCGAACCCATGGCAGGCGAGTCTTACAACTTACATTGCAGTGGTTAGCGCACCAGCCTGTGAGTTTTACCACTCACCTGCCGTGAGTTCGATCTCCAAACGGTCTGCGATTTCTTCACCTGATACCAGAGACACAACACCGGAGGGAAGGAAGGGGAGACTAATGGAGCTAAAACCCCCAATACAAATACATTTTCACAGTGGTATAATGACCAGTGATCACGAAAACACCATAGTTTAAGAAATTTCACACGAATAATGAAAATCACTTGTTTTTTTAAAAGCGATTTCTGTGATTGGTTTTTTAAACATCCTATGACTTTTCAAGTCTACCTCCATAGTGAAATCCTGGCTTAAGTCTTCCCCTGATTGAAACCATGGATGCTCTGCTGCCTCAAGCTACAGGTGTTTGCAAAATCTGACAGATGTACACAATACAGTCGTCGTATTTCGTAACATTAATTACGAAACATGTGTCATTATTAAACATATTAAAAAAATGTGGTATTAGGAAATATATGATGTTAGTAAACACATGATAGTTATTAATTTTTTTTTAACTCTTGGAATAGCAAAATTTATACAAATCAACAAATTGTTTATATTTCATCTCCCATCTGCTTAAATTGGCAGCCATGAGTTGAACTTTAACAGGAATTTCTTAATACTGGTGAAGGGTTCTTGATTAAAATAATTAAAGATACTCTCTCTTCCCATGACTTGCTTGATATATCAAGCAAGTCAATGGTCGACAGGAATAAAATAGAATCATGATTCGTAAAAGGTTGTTTTGAAAATAATATGAATTTTTGGTTTATATAAATTGGATTCATTTATAATTAATAAAATTTGGGAAGAATTTAAGATACATTAGACCAATTTTTGGGTAGAATATAAGCTGTGTTTCATGGATCACTGACTACCCACCTACATCATCATAAAAAGTCAGGTGGTGTTGTGGTGTGGCAGTGAGGTGTAGTCTGGTCTTTATAATGCCTTCCTGTTAACCTTTTATTTTTATAGTTCCTTGATAATGTGAGAAATCACGAAAGCGCTTGGAATTTCGCTATTTTTTTCACAATGGTTGTTGTGCATATTGTGATATCACCTATTTACTGTGATCTTATTGCATATATATATATATATATATATATATATATTATGCATTAATGGTAAAAGAATTATATAATTCTGAATACCATAACGCACATTCTGAATTCACAAAGAGACACATGTAAACATAGAGTAGTAGAAACTCTTACAAAGCAACACCCTCTTTAATCACTCAGTGTAGACAGAGAACCGGAAACATCACAGAGGATAATAAAAGGGCGACAAGTCATTGATAAATGTATTAAGGGGGTGGGAAAATGAATACGCATGTGTGGGCGAGGAGGAGCGAGAAGGGGCGAGGAGTAGGGGTTTCTCCTTCCCTCTTATATACACAAGGAAGACGTGTATAGGGATCAGTGTGACAATACCTCAGGACATGGGACTTACCTGGCTTCCTTGGCCACATAAAATCGCCGAAGACTGCAGAAAGATTTCTTGAAGTGAATTGTCAAGGTGATTCTCTCTCTCTCTCTCTCTCTCTCTCTCTCTCTCTCTCTCTCTCTCTCTCTCTCTCTCTCTCTCTCTCTCTTGCGTGAGGTGAATTGAGATGAAACCGTCAACGTCTTGCGAGAAAGTGGATCAGTGTGGGGTGATCCTGGCTTTCTTGTGTGGTGGATCAGTGAATTGGTTACTTGCCTCTCTTATACAAGCAGAAAAATCAAATAATTCAACCGCCTTGCTTAGATGAATTAGCATACTTATCCATGGATTAGTACACTAATCCGAGGGTTAGTATGCTGACAATGTGAACTACTGTACATGGAACAAGGCAGTTAGAAAAGGAAAGATAAGCACTAATTAGTAAGATGGAACGAATACAGTTCTAACAAAGCAAGACTTTGTTAGAACAAATTTTCGCTTTAAAAACAAAACTGACCTATGGTGATAACTCTTCTAACAAAAGACTTTCTTTGTTGTATCTTTGCATTATTTTAAGTGTCTTTGTGAAGATGAAGAAATGAAAAGCTTTTGTTTGGGCATTATTGTTAGAATAATAATAATAATAATAATAATAATAATAATAATAATAATAATTATTATTATTATTATTATTATTATTATTATTATTATTATTATTATTATTATTATTATTATTATTATTATTATCATCATCATCATCATTGTTGTTGCTATTATTATTGTCATTATTATTGTTGCTGGTAATATTATTATTATTATTATTATTATTATTATTATTATTATTATTATTATTATTATTATTATTATTATTATTATTATAATAAAAATAATAATATTATTATTATTATGCAGTCCTCCACAGGGAGTCTAAAGCAAGTTGCTTTTTCGTATATTAATGTATCATTAATTATTATTATTATTATTATTATTATTATTATTATTATTATTAGTATTATTATTATTAATATTATTATTATTATTATTATTATTACTATTATTATTATTATTATCATAATCATAACTCCTGCTTTAATAAAAACAATATGGTAATATTAATAATACTAATATTTTTTTTTTATAATGAATTAGTCATTATTATTATTTGTTATTATTATTTGTTATTATTATCATTGTTAATTATTATTATTATTATTATTATTATTATTATTATTGTTTGTGTTATATTTATTATCATTATAATAATTATTATTATTATTATTATTATCATCATCGTTAGTATTAGTTTATTATTATAATTATTATTGTTGTTTACAAAAATTGTCAAGTCGGAATACAACCAAAGATCATTGTATACGTTGAATTGTTTGGTATAAATGGCATAACCTTTTAATGCAAGTTCTTTAATTTAGTTCCTAGGATAGTGGGTTAGGCGAAAAATTACTTTGTGAGAAGTGGCCTTTTAAGAATCCTTAAAACGTTTCGCTAGTGATATAAATTACGAAATGTTTATGTATTTCCCGGAGACACATGATTTAATTTGATGGGCCTTTTTTTCACTGCGTAATTTACACTGGTTTAATACAGTTGTTTGGCATTTAGGATAGTGGTACCAAGTAGGATTTAATTGTTTATGGTTGGTGATAGTTGTGGTGGTGGTGATGGTAACGGTGGTGGTAGTAGTGGTGGTGTTTTGTCCGTCAGGAAAGTGGACAAGTGTCTCCAACAGTTGATGGCCCTATCAGTGGTCATGTATCCACCGGTTTTCCAAACCTAGACCCTACGCCCCCATATAAAAAAGAACAGAGGCACGACACCTACTAGAGCATCCGAGGATACTTCCTTAAATGTATCCTAAGGGACACAGAAATGTTTCATAATATTTACAGCAGCATTTCCAAAGATACATAGTTTTTCCCTAAGTAAGCTAGCTTTAAGAAGCAACCTATTAATATGTGAAGGTTCTCTGAAGATAAATTTAAAGTTAGCTTTTGGGATATTTTCTCAAGTCTTTCCTTGCTCTAAAGCTCAACATTTTCTCTGGTAATATGTTCTAGTTAATGCTATTGTATCTGTTATTTTATGTAATTACTGTTGTAACTAATTGCTGTTGTATGTAATTTCTATTTTATGTAATAATTATTTTATGTACATGCTTAATTGTTAATTCCACTAATAGCATTTTTTGGGTCTAATTGCTCTTATTTTTAATTGCTATTTTATATATATTGGCTGCTTTATCACAATGATATTATGTCTAATTGTATTTTATATACCTTTTATTATATTTAGCTGATGTGTTATCTAACTGCTATTAGATCTATTTACCGTTATATCTAAGTAGATCAGATAATAGCGTATTGTGCTTGTCTCTCAGATCTAATCAACCTGTTTCTTACTTAATACTGTGTTGTTGTTGTTATTATTATTATTATTATTATTATTACTGTTGTTGTTATAATTACTATAATTACTATAATTATTATTATTATTATTACTATTTATTATAATAATAATAATAATAATAATAATTATAATTATTATTATTATTATTATTATTATTATTTATAATAATAATAATAATAATAATAATAATAATAATAATAATATTATTATTATTATTATTATTATTATTATTATTATATATAATAATAATAATAATAATAATAATAATAATAATAATAATAATAATAATAATAATAATAATAATAATAATAATAATAATAATTATTATAATTATTATTATTATTATTATAATAAATAGTAATAATAATAATAATAATTAAAGTAATTATAGTAATTATAACAACAACAGTAATAATAATAATAATAATAATAATAACAACAACAACACAGTATTAAGTAAGAAACAGGTTGATTAGATCTGAGAGACAAGCACAATACGCTATTATTATTATTATTATTATTATTATTATTATTATTATTATTATTATTATTATTGTAAGGAAGCGCTAAACAAAAGGGATCATACAGCGCCTGGAGAATGGAAGGTTATTTGGATATTTGGTTATAAGTATTTTATATATTAGGTTTCAAGCCTTCCTACTACACGAGTCATCAGGGCTGCATGTCTCATGTACACTACCTGTCAAGAATACTTTGACTTTTATAAAATATTTTCAGATTTTCCAAAAAATTCCATTATTTTATTAACAACTTACTCATTATATAAATAACTTAATAAAGCTAAAAAAATTTTACAAATTAAAGTCAATAAATTGAAACCTTTAAATAAATCAGAAATTTCTTACCCTTCAATAAATATTTATAACTTATTTTAAGATGCCTAACTTTTTTTTTTTCATCATAAACCATTAATTTTGTTAAAGTTTGTGTTGATGAATTTTGAAAAATATAGATAAAAGTATTAAAAAATAAAATATAATAGATCATACCAATTTTTTCAAGAAATTTACTAATATAAAGGCTACAGTTATACAGTGAACTGTCGATATAATGGACTAATATGTAGAGAATTGTCCCATATATCTAAATTAAGAGAATATTTCTCACTCCAACACAAGGGTTTGTATTTATCACACAAGGTATTTACCTCGGAAAATTAAAAAATAATAACACATTTGCAATCTTAGGAAGTTTATAGTATGACACGTTTCTCCCACCTTTACATATATATTATACATAGGCAGGTCAAGTACAGTGATTACGAAAAACTGTCACAAGGAAAAAACAATAGATCTGAAATACCTGACTCACTCACACGTCGACACAAAATGTGACAGAAGAACAAGTTCTTCTAGAGACAGGTGTCTGAACACCTGAATGTTCTCAGGTATTGCTACTCTGATATTTTTGACAGCTGTGTTTTTTTTTATATTCGTAGATACAAGACTTTTCTTGTCACATATATGATTCATATTTTTTTTAATTTTTCCCATTAAAATGTAGTTAAGAGAGCAAGTCTGATTAAAAATTATTTATACAATGCACATTGTAGCATTTATATATATATATATATATATATATATATATATATATATATATATATATATATATATATATATATATATATATATATATATATATATATATATCGTGCCAGATAGGTAAAACTTGCGATTTTGGTTTAAATAGCAATGATCTTTTTGCCGAATAAGGCAAGCGAAAATTTGTGTATGCAATAATTACGCAAAAATCATTCTGAACCTAACGAAAAAAATATATTTCATTGTGTTTGTTTATTATTAAATTATTGTAAACTTATCTAAAATATATTTAGTTGGATTAGGCTAAATTAAATTGCGCTTGTTATAATAAGGTTAGGTAAGTTTTCTAAGGTTCTTTTGGTACAAAATTATTAATTTTTACATTAACACAAATGAAAAAAAAAATCTTTAAACGTATAAGACAAAATTTTAGAAAGGACTTAATTTTAAATGAGTTCTTGCTAATTGACAAGTTTGAAGTATGGCAGATGATGCAGCCAAGCCAGCCACAAAGCCAGGGAACCAGTGCACCCAACAATGAAAGAGGCATATGTCAGGTGTGTGGAGAGTATCGAGCACGCAACAGGAATGACCATATTCGTGCACACAATGGGTGTGCAGGATCACATCTGCCCCCAGCAGAGAGCAGCCCACAGCCTCCACAGGCAGATGACAGTTCCAATGGTCCCCTCCTCACTTGCGACGATCTTCTGATGGCATTCAAATCACATTCCAAAAGCGACTCGTCCATATGCCGCAGGGAAATTCACAGACCTTCTTAATCAGGTGAATGGAGGTTCCACCAACTTAGAAGCCAGAGGCACCATTAATGCCTGGCACAACCTACTCCTGTTCGGCAATGTCTGTCTTGCAGTTCCTGCAAGACGTGGCAAATTGTTAACCACATCATCAAGGCAGTGCGCAACTACCCAAGAACAGATAGTTGTGTCCCTCTGCTCTACCATCGCAGGAATCACAGAGGCAGACCCAATAAAAATTCCACTGAAAACGAGAAAATTTGCACACAGGTTAGCAAAAAAAAAAAAAAATCAAAGGCAACACAGTGGAAGCAATCAGAATAATCACAAGTGGCGACTCTGTTGCTTGCAAAGATGAGGCCACAGCCCAAGCACTAAGAGACAAGCACCCAACCAGGGACACCAGAGGCATCAACAACGATCCTGAGGAAGATTCCGTCACTGAACAACAAATTTTATCAGAATCAGAAGTCTATAAAGCGATCGTGTCATTTCCAGCAGGATCTGCAGGAGGTTACACTGGTATCCTACCACAACACATCAAAGGGATGGTAAATCCAGTCCTCAGCACAGCTGCATCAATTCTTCTCTCTGAGTTAACAACCTTCATCAACAACTGCCTGGCTGGGCAGATCCAAGAAGAAATTAAACCTTTCTTTTTAGGAGCCTCATTATGCGCTTTGAAGAAGAAGTATGGAGGTATCAGACCCATTGCTGTCGGTAACACTCTTCGCCGTCTCGTTGCCAAAGCAGCAGTAAGAAACATTGGGCTTTGGGGTCTCTCAAGTCAGTGAAGCGGCAGCTCATGCAGCAAGGCCCTACATCAGGGACCTACCAGAAGACAAGGCCGTAGTCAAACTAGACTTTAGAAATGCCTTTAATATGGTGAAAAGATATGTGGTCTTGCCGGCTGTTCGAAATCAGTACCCCAGTCTTTTTCCCTTCATTTCAGCTGGCTACAGCAAACCCTCAATTCTTTTGTTTGGCGAACATGAAATTCCCTCATCGAGGGTGTTCAGCAGGGTGATCCACTCGCTCCACTTCTCTTTTGCTTGGCAGTAGGAGAACTAACTTCCAGCCTGCGCAGCGAACTCAACATCTGGTACCTTAATGATGGCACTCTGGCAGGTACAGAAGAGTCCCTGCTAGAGGACCTACAACGGGTGAAGACACAGGGAGAAACCAACCAGGTAATAGGTAATAATCATAGCTGTGAGAACAATCCTTACAGAAGTCTCTACTACCACCCCATCCAAGAGCATCCTCTTGGGAGCACCACTGGGTCATCAGGCCATCGACACAGTTCTCAAGGACAAACTGAATGACCTGAAGAGAATGGAGGAGAGAATAAGTGATCTTGATGCCCATGATGCCCTGTATCTTCTCACAAGGTGTCTTACTATGCCAAGACTCACCTACTTCCTGAGGTGCGCACCCTCTTTCGACAACCCAACACTCAGTAAATATGACTTACTCCTGAGAGATATCTTTAAAAAGGCACTAAATCTGTCACTGGAAAATCAGCAATGGGATCAAGCAACTCTCCCAGTGCGACTGGGAGGTATATGGGTGCGCAAGGCAACGCAGGTAGCTTTACCTTCATTTCTGTCCTCGTGCATGGCTTCCAGTGGACTAGTCAAGGATATTGTCCCCGAACGCTTGAGAGGTGCGGTAGGAGCTCAAGACCCCAGGTTCATTGAAGCAGCCCTTGCAGACTTCTCCAGCAGACCAGCTCCGCCAAAAGAGCACAAACAGTCTCAAACCGATCATGGAAAAAATTGCCAACACATGCTCAACAACGCTTCAGGAAAGGACAAAGCTCGTCTCCTAGCGGTGAAGGCACCACTTTCAGGAGATTTCCTTTCAGTCGTTCCCAACTCTTCCCTGGGCACCCGACTCGACACACAGGCCATTCGGATTGGTGTTGCTCTTCGCCTAGCCTCCCCAATACTCACTGAACATTGGTGTATTTGCGGCAGGGCGTCGGCTGATCAATTCGGACTTCATGGTCTTGTGTGTTATACATCAGAAGGGAAGTATACTAGACATAAGGAGGTCAACGACATTATAAAGAGAAGTCTCGCCACAGCCCGTTGCCCAGCTCAACGGGAACCCCAAGTATGGAGGTCCGACGGAAGTCAAAAGCGTCCATATGGAGCCACTATGCTATCCTGGAAGGATGGTAAGCAGATTGCCTGTGACTACACCTGTGCTGCCACGTTGGCGGACACCTACTTGCCATACTCGGAAGTCGAAGGGGGTGGAGCCGTCAGTTAGAGGGAGATCCAGAAGATCTGCAAATATGACTGCCTGCCTAGATGCTATAACTTCATCCCAGAAGGGTCGGAGACCCTTAGAGCATGGGGCAAGTGTGCTCAAAAGTTCCTCAAAGAGCTGGGAGAAAAACTCATCACACAAACCAAGGAACACAGCGGCCAGCTTCCTTTTTCAGAGGCTCAGAGTCGCGATCCAGAGGGAAAATGCCTGCAGCATTCTGGGCACGCGGCCGACTGCCGGGAAAGCTGGATGAAGTGTTTGAGATGTAGCCCTGAGATGTCATGTCTGTTGCTCTACTTCCTATTGCATTTTTGTTAATATATTTTGTCTTTAAATAAAGTTTACATAGAATATAAAATATAGGGGGTGGATATTCAAACAGCTTCGGGGAGAATCTCGAGTTTTTCCTGAAGTTTATATATATATATAGTATATATATATATATATATATATATATATATATATATATATATATATATATATATATATATATATATATATATATATATATATATATATATATAAAGTCATATGATTGTTAAGAATTGAATAAAAAAATGAATTTTTATTTTGCTATTATGAAGTAAGATATAATCAAAGGCAAAAGCTGTTTGAACTGCAAGAGAAAGAAGCTTAAATGACACTTGGGCTACCACTAAGAGGATTAGAAGTAAATCCTTTGGCACGAGACTTGAACTCACGTAAGCAGACTGTAAGTTTACCCAAGTGTGAACACATGAAAGAGTGTTTGCATCTAGTACTTATGCTCTCCAGCTTCTGAAGAAGATTCCATTTTGGGAATCGAAAGGCTTCAATCTCTCTTTTTCCTCCTCCCTCTGATATATATATATATATATATATATATATATATATATATATATATATATATATATATATATATATATATATATATATATATATATATATATATAAACTCTCAGATGTTACTATTTTAATAGTGTTTTTCAATGTGGCGGGGGCGTTGACCCCCGGAACTCTCTCCAGGTAAACTCCAGGTAAACACCTTTATATTATAATGTAGGCGCGTCGTGTTCAAGGTATTGCCCACAAATTTCACAGAAAAACGCATGTTTCAAAGCAAGCATTCGTAATATAAAAAGCGTCGCCCAAACTTGATAAAACCTGCTTTGTGGGTGAAACAATGTCTATAATAAAATTTCTTCTATAACTCGAGTCTTTCTACTTATAATTAAGGGGCTGGTACTTCCAGTTCTTCTTAGAATTAAGCTTTAGTGGGTCGGCTCATACCTCATTTTCGCTGATCTCAAATAAAAATAAACTCAAAAAGTATTTATCAGGCCATTTTAGTATATATTCTATTAATTATTAATAACGAATGAAATGCGTTTGTTGATGTACTGACAGTATAATTTTTTTTACTTCACAGTTCGTTACTCGAAAGTTTCAGCATGAATGTAGAAGAGACTTGTAACAAATAAATGATTTCGATTGGTGTTAACTTGTGAGTTCCTTATACCTTCACCTTATACCTTCACCTTATACCTTCACCTTATACCTTGCTCACAAGAATAATGCTGCAGCTGAATGGGGGTTAAAAGGAGCTGGTCGAATTATTCAAGACAATATTTAAAGATTTTGAAAGTAGTTTGTAGACTAGTGTCTAGCAGATATCCAGGGAGGCACTAATGTCCATTCCTGAGTGCGAAATGAAAACCTTTCAAACTTTCCGCATTCTGAGACACAATTGTAATATAATTCGATTCTTTGTTAACTAAAAGATGAATATTTATTGTCAATAAATGTGATTCTATTTCGCATTCTCTCTCTTCCATCGTGTCGATATTTTATACCATTTTTCTCCATCACGTAAGATGAGAAATAAATCTTACAAACTTCTACTAATATTTAATGTACACATTACTTTCTCATGTGCTTCTTAGTAGTTTTCTTGTAATATATTCTAAGATAGGAGGCCGGTGGCCTTACACCGGGACATGGGAAAATACTTCCCCAGACGAACAAAAATAGTTAAATATGAAAAAGATTGTATTTAGAAGCAATGCTTTCTAGCAGTATAGAGGCAAAAAGAGGCTGCAGTCAGCAGAGAATTGACAAGCGTTGCAAGAGGAGACTCTGGTTTCAAAGCCTCTGCAATCAGTTGGAATTTCATCCTCAAATCATCTTCTTTTCCTAACTTTGGATTCTTTATTAAAAGGTCGATACTGACGACCATCACCTGCAGTCGATCAGTGACCTTTTCCATTTTTCCTAAGAGGAATCTGGACCTTTCTAACCATATCACTGGGGAAGAGTAAAGATGGACACTTCTGAGATTTCTGCCACTGGTACAGTTATTCTCCAAGCCCTCCGTTCCTTCAAAAAAATAATTGTCTTGATTATTTCTTATCCAACAGCAGTCTGGGATCAATTTGTCCAACCGATTTGGTTTAAAAGCATTAATATATATATTACAAGTCATTTAATTTAATTTGGTAGATATAGTCATCATTTGAGCTACATTCTATTATTTTCAATAAACAGATAGGAGATTATTTTGTGGTTTTTTTTGGCCACTCAAATTTGGTCTGGGGGGTCTGGTGGGCGAAACGTTTGCAAATAAAGATACCCAGGTGTTGCACATGTGATTAATTCCTCATTTCATACAATGCTGAGGACAATTTTCTCTGCATTTGAATTAGAATGCAACTACAGATTAGAATGGTATTAGATTGCAATGATGGAGACCATTGCAACGGTACAAAGATGGTAGCTTTCATTTCTGTCCTAATCTCAGCAATCTAGACAGACTTGGAGATAAGAAGAAAAGCCAGGATTTCTAAGCACATCGCCTCGATATGTGATGCTGCCTGCCTCTCCATTGTATTTTTATGAAGTACTTCCAATGCATGTGTGTTCATGTACTCAAACGTACTTATGTGTTCATGTACTCAAATGTACTTATGAGTGCATGTACCTCCATGCATTTCCCATGTACTCTTGTATTCCAGTTCGTTCTCATGCGCTTTTCTACTACTATGTACTTTCCGCGTACTTCTGTACGCCCATGTACTTTCTTGTACTACTTACCAGTGTTTATACGCAGTTATTTACTCATTTCACTATATATACCAGACTACTCATTCTTGGATCATATATATATATATATATATATATGTCGTGCCGATTAGGTAAAACTGGTCAATTAGCAAGAACTCATCTAAAATTAAGTCCTTTCTAAAATTTTCTCTTATACGTTTAAAGATATATTTTTTTCATTTATGTTAATGTAAGAATTTATAATTTTGTACCAAGAGAAACTTTGAAAACCTACCTAACCTTATTACAACAAGCGCAATTTAATTTACCCTAACCCAACTAAATATATTTTAGATACGTTAACATTAATTTAATAATAAACAAACACAATGAAATATATTTTTTTCGTTATGTTCAGAATGATTTTGGCGAAATTATTGCATACACAAATTTTCACTTGTCTTATATGGCAAGGTGAGCGTTGCTATTTAAGCCAAAATCGCAAGTTTTACCAATCCTATATATTATATATAATATATATATATATATATATATATATATATATATATATATATATATATATATATATATATATATATATGTACCAGACTACACATTCTGGGATCATACATACCAAAATACAAATTCTTGTCTTATACACACAAGACTACACATTCGGGGCTCGTATATCCCAAATTATACATTCTCGGCTCTTGTGTTCTGCCTCATATATGCCAGACTACACCGGTTCTGGCTCATAATTCACCTGACTCACATTTTGCATGTTCCGATCGACTGCACCAGCTAACGATAATTCCCACCGTTGTCACTATTTATTCGCATGATTCCGTTTTATTCGTTAACTTGTCCCCTCAATAACGAGGAAAATGCTTGATTGTGGCTTAAGTCCGTCATTCCTCCCCATCTGCACAGATGATACTTGAGCAGGCTTACTTTTGTCCCTCTAATGTCCGGTTTTATTGCTACTTGCTGCACTGGTACTAGTTTACTGGCTTACTTGCTTGGTCCACTGGCTTACTTACCAGGTTTACTGGCTTACTTGCTAGTTCCACTGGTTTACTAGGTTTACTGGCTTACTTACTAGGACCATTGGCTTACTTAACAGGTTTGCTGGTTTACTTGCTAGGTCCACTGGCTTACTTTCCAGGTTTACTGGCTTACTTGCTAATTCCACTGGTTTACTAGGTTTACTGGCTTACTTACTAGGACCACTGGCTTACTTACCAGGTTTATTGGTTTACTTGCTAGATCCACTGGCTTACTGAGTTTGACTAGGTTTACTTTACTAGACCACTGGCTTACTTACCAGGTTTATGGTTTACTTGCTAGATCCAGTGGCTTACTTACCAGGTTTACTGGTTTACTTGCTAGATCCAGTGGCTTACTTACCAGGTTTACTGGTTTACTTGCTAGATCCAGTGGCTTACTTACCAGGTTTACTGGTTTACTTGCTAGATCCAGTGGCTTACTTACCAGGTTTACTGGTTTACTTGCTAGATCCAGTGGCTTACTTACTAGGTTTACTGACTTGCTAGGTCTATTAGCTTATTTGCAAGGTCTGATTGGTGGTGGTGTGTGTTTGTGTGTGTGTGTGTGTGTGTGTGTTTGTGTGTGTGTGTGTGTGTGTGTGTGTGTGTGTGTGTGTGTGTGTGTGTGTGTGTGTGTGTGTGTGTGTGTGTGTGTGTGTGTGTGTTGTGTGTGTGTGTGTGTGTGTGTGTGTTGTGTGTGTGTTGTGTGTGTGTGTGGTTGTTGTGTGTGTGTGTGTGTGTGTGTTGTGTGTGTGTGTGTGTGTGTGTGTGTGTGTGTGTGTGTGTGTGTGTGTGTGTGTGTGTGTGTGTGTGTGTGTGTGAAATCATTACATATAATAATAAAAATTCATCTAACGTTACCTTCTTATTGATCTACATGCATAATTTATTTTCTATCATTCCTACAGCTGAGTTTCAAAAATTATTTCCATTTAACCTTCTAATCTACAACAAACTGACATGTTCGTGGCCGCAGTTTATCAATTAAAATTGGATAAACGTTTAGGGAACCGCCCAAAAAATAGCAATATTATGAGAGGCGGCCATCGTTTGGGGAGCAGCAGGTGTTGCTAAGTGTGCATTATTTCATATGTTCTTCTTTATAATGGGGATTCATGGCAGTGCCACTAAGGGGAGGGGGTAACCTAATGCCTCAGTGGCAAACTCAATTTGTGGTCGCTTATTTAATAGGCTCTGTCCCCAGTGCCTTGCTGTTTTTCCCCTCATCTAAGTGCACAGTCTCACTACCATAGGCTTTATATTGTGTCTTATTCTTCACTAAAAATAATACTCTAGGCTTACTAAACTAAAGAAGAAAAAGGCACAATATCATGACTGAAACAATACACAAATAACCCGCACATAGATGAGAGGAACTTACGACGACGTTTCGGTCCCACTTGGACCATTTACAAAGTCACACAAAACTACACAGTTAAGACCTTTTGAACAGTCACTCGTTGTACTGTCTTAGCAATAGTGATTTTTTAGTAATCGACTGAGCTGTCAGAAATTGGGTCTATTTTGTTGGTGGTTAAGATCGTCGGGAAAAGAACTGGGAATTGTTTACCTTAATGCAAGTCTTAAACAGACTTTTTCAGTCAAATACAGAAGTGACTTAAATATTGGAGACAGTAGAAAAAGTTTAGAGGTAAATAGGGTGTGTTCAGTCCCTCGGCCAATAGAACATTTAGTCACATAACTGATGCCTTCACCTGGCTTTCTCCAACACTCCTTAAAAAAGTAACCACCACTGCATAATTTATTGTAGTAGATTTTTTACTAGGAATAAATTATAATCACTCAGAGTAGCGTGATTTTTTTTGACACATTGACCGTTTACCACCGTGGCAGGTTAGCTGCAAAAAAAAAGAAGAAACACTTTCACCATCCTCCACTCAATCGCTGTTTTGCTAGGGCGTTCCGATACTGCTAGAAATATGTCTCTGAGAGAAGTATATCTGGAAGTATATTCGCTTCACTTAAAAAAATAGCATTTATGGAACCCAGTTTTTCCTAGATTCTCTGGATTTCGTGGATTCATTGAATGATTTATTGTCTGAAAAACGTTTACACCAAAATACCTAAAACTATCTTTATAATCCTCCTTCGTGGCTTATGTATGATATTATATATATATATATATATATATATATATATATATATATATATATATATATATATATATATATATATATATATATATATATATATATATATATATATGTCGTGCCGATTAGGTAAAACTTGCGATTTTGGCTTAAATAGCAACGCTCACCTTGCCATATAAGACAAGTGAAAATTTGTGTATGCAATAATTTCGCCAAAATCATTCTGAACATAACGAAAAAATATATTTCATTGTGTTTGTTTATTATTAAATTAATGTTAACGTATCTAAAATATATTTAGTTGGGTTAGGCTAAATTAAATTGCGCTTGTTATAATAAGGTTAGTTAGGTTTTCAAAGTTTCTCTTGGTACAAAATTATAAATTCTTACATTAACATAAATGAAAAAATATATCTTTAAACGTATAAGAGAAATTTTAGAAAGGACTTAATTTTAGATGAGTTCTTGCTAATTAACAGTTTTACTAATCGGCACGACATTATATATATATATATATATATATATATATATATATATATATATATATATATATATATATATATATATATATATATATATATATATATATATATATATATATATATATATGTCGTGCCGATTAGGTAAAACTTGCGATTTTGGCTTAAATAGCAACGCTCACCTTGCCATATAAGATAAGTGAAAATTTGTATATGCAATAATTTCGCCAAAATCATTCTGAACATAACGAAAAAAATATATTTCATTGTGTTTGTTTATTATTAAATTAATGTTAATGTATCTAAAATATATTTAGTTGGGATAGGCTAAATTAAATTGCGCTTGTTGTAATAAGGTTAGGTAGGTTTTCAAAGTTTCTCTTGGTACAAAATTATATTTTTTTACATTAACATAAATGAAAAAAATATATCTTTAAACGTATAAGAGAATTTTTTAGAAAGGACTTAATTTTAAATGAGTTCTTGCTAATTGACCAGTTTTACCTAATCGCACGACATATATATATATATATATATATATATATATATATATATATATATATATATATATATATATATATATATATATATGTCGTGCCGATTAGGTAAAACTTCGATTTTGGCTTAAATAGCAACGCTCACCTTGCCATATAAGACAAGTGAAAATTTGTAATGCAATAATTTAGCCAAAATCCTTCTGAACATAACGAAAAAAAAATTTCATTGTGTTTATTTTTATTAAATTAATGTTAACGTATCTAAAATATATTTAGTTGGGTTAGGCTAAATTAAATTGCGCTTGTTGTAATAAGGTTAGGTAGGTTTTCAAAGTTTCTCTTGGTACAAAATTATAAATTCTTAAATTAACATAATTGAAAAAATATATCTTTAAACGTATAAGAATTTTTTTGAAAGGACTTAATTTTAGATGAGTTCTTACTAATTGACCAGTTTTACCTAATCAGCACGACATATATATATATATATATATATATATATATATATATATATATATATATATATATATATATATATATATATATATATATATATATATATTTTGATATAAGATCAGAGTAAACAGGTGATATCACAAAATGCGGAATAAGCACTGAAAAACTAGTAAAATAATAATAATAATACTTAACATCAGATTCGCTATAAATTTCGGAAAAAAATTAACGAAGCTGGAAATAATTTCTAACTGAATGGCCTATTAAAAGCTTTCTTAAAGAGAGATATGTAAAGCTGAAAACCTGAAACAGAGATATCTCATTTTGCGAATTTTAAAGATGTAGACATCTTGAGTAGTCTTGAAGGTGAAGTCGTGTTCCTGTGAGCTTCTTAAAGATGATGTCTCCTCATTACAGCTTTCTTAAAGGTTATGTACCATTCCTTCACCTTTTTTTTTTTTTTTGCCTCCTCAGGCCTACCATAAAAAGGCCGCTTGCAATTTTTTGAAAGTAATTGTGTTTTATTATGGTAAAGTAAAGAGAGAAATCTTCATATATGGAGCGTAATATTTATATAGTTACGCTAAACATAAAATAAATCGTGGAATATTCAATTTAATATTTTTACTCAGATTTTCCTCTCTTCAAAATGCAGATTTACGGATCAAATTTGCTTATAAATTAGGATGATTTATGTCTCTCATTGTAATAAAACATCTTATTTTTATGCAGCTGTAGGAAAGCATGATATATACTACGCAATATTTATACATTATACTAAAATACATAGGTAACTGGTGCATAAAATACACTGGAACATGATCACAAGAGGCATGCAAAATAACCACTATGAAAGCGAATTTATTTCCAATTACCTTCATGATTATACAACCACATTCTCAAGAAAATATTTCTCGACAATTTCATTGAGAGATCACGAAAGCGAGTTGATCTCAATTTCCTCTGAATGTATGTTAGTGCAATTATACACCCACAATAATGTTAATAAGATAACACTCTGTGGTTTGACAAGACACACGTGGACAAGTTAGGTCTTTATTATGAAACGTTTCGCCTACACGGTAGGCTTCTTCAGTCAAGTACAGAAGAGTTAGCAGAAGCAGTAGAAATATACCATTGTATACCATTTTCATATTTACTCTGTGGTTTATAGAATCTTATTGAGAAGACTTTTATTCCACCAGCAACTTTATAGTAATAATAATAATAATAATAATAATAATAATAATAATAATAATAATAATAATAATAATAATAATAATAATAATAATAATAATAATAATAATAATAATAATAATAATAATAATAATAATGAAAGTAACAATAATAATATTTTATTCCAGCATCTTACAATATTTATACAAAGATGGGTGACATTTAATTGCGCATTCAGAAAGCCCATAGTTATGCAGAACATTTACAAAGATTGGTAGACATGACGCATGTATACTGAGTGAAGTGAGTAGATATGAACAAGTAATGTCACATACCGTAATGTCTTCAGACAGGTGAATACTTCTAAAGATTAAAATTAGTAAGGCTTGTAGGCCGACTTCACTACGTCACAATAAAAAGTATGCAGGTCCTCTTAAGATTGAGACCTGAGTCAAGACTGTGTCCGACGAATTTTAAATTGACTGTCACATCCAGTGGGCGTAAGTTTGGTCAGTGCTTCGGTAAGAACAGTTGTTTACCCCAAAACAGAGAACCAGCTGAAGTAGCTATCTAAGGAAGTAGGCAGATACTACCGACGTTGTTTGGAATCCGCCACTACTAACTCCATCACTTGGAAATCAGGTTCATTCATCATTTCTGAAGCATTGGCCAAGCTTATTATCGCTATTTACATAATCTATATGGAAAAGTACTGAAATAGGCCTACCGATTAATTTAATTATAAATTTGGAAATTTCCAAATTTTGCTGATCAACACCATCATGTATATGAAAGACACAAGTATGAAATTATCTATACATTTACTGGGCTTACGTTTTGGGAGCCAAGAGGAATCTTCAGTCCATTACTGAACACCTTCTAGGGCGGGGGACTGATTACCTTGTCTTCTACTGTCTCCAGTTTCCACAGCTTCAAATAACCTCTGTACTGAATTAATTAAAGATACTAAGGTGTTGCATATATATCTTATTCATCACCAATAAAACTTGATTCAAGAGAGTGAAGGCCCCATATATATATATATATATATATATATATATATATATATATATATATATATATATATATATATATATATATATATATATATAAATGTGTTACCATTGCCGCTTTCAGCTTAATGGATCAGCGTTCATGATTCATGTAGGGACTCGAATTTTTTTAGTTTGATACAATTTTGATTTTCCGCTAGCAAGATTCGCCCTCTGAACCCGGGCAGTCCTCTAATGCTATTGTGATTAGATATGTGTGTCCTTGTTAGCGAAAAGTTATAAAAAATAAACAATGAAATTTATAAAAAAAAATATATTGCAAAAAAAAAAATTTATCTGTCACAATTAATAAAAAAAAAAAACTTTGGCAGCCAAAGGTATTGTAATCGTGTATCAGTGGTATGGGAATACCATATCATACCATACCGATGGTATGGTATTACCATACCATAGCCTGTACAACAGACTTGAAAACAGTCTGTTACAAGTGCACAACAAATTTGTGTATACACATATACCCTGATTTGTACTCCGAAATGTTTATAGCATGGTATATAGGCAGACAGATGTATATATATATATATATATTCAAATTAACCACTCTGGCTAAAATTAAAATTTTTGTTTGTGTCAAAAGATGAAGGTACCTGCCCCCAATTTTTTTTTAAGTTGCTTAAGAAGAAACACTAAAGTATATCATTAACAGACGAAAGATATGAGATAATTGATTGGCAACATTGCAAGAGTGAAAATTTAAATGCCTTTAGAGAGACCAATTATTTAACTTTTGAGCTCCGCTTATTAAGAAAATCAGCGGCTCGTGTAATTGTCTTATAAGTTTGTGTTTTACCTAAGAAAAATTCTTCTCGTATAATTTGCTTCAGGATTTAGTCATGCAAAACAGGTTGAGGAGGTATGACTGCGGCAGATGATTGGGACAGTATGATTGCGGCAGTATGTTTGGGGCAGTATGTTTACGGAAATATTTAATAACCTACAAGGCTAATTAAATAGGAGAGAGAGAAAAGTTATGGCGACGTTTCGGACCGACTTGTACCATTCACAAGTATGACATAAATGACCCAGTCGAACCGAAACGTCGTCAAAAGCTCCTCTCTCTCCTATGTGTGGGTTATTTATGTATTGTTCCAGTCACTGTTCTGTGTTTTTTTGTATTTTTTGCTCATTAAATACCTCAGTCTAAGCCTTGACACAGTTAAGCCTTAACACAGTATAGAACAGTAATATGTACTGTGTTTATATACTGAGAGATACACCAAGTGAGGTTTAAAAACCTCAAATGATAGTATGATAGTATGATAGTATGTTAGTCAATAAATTAATCTTATGCCTCGACGTATATTTATTAAGGCATGATTTACGAATGTTATTTTTAACAAAAAAACTTTTTCGTTTAATTTGAAAGAACAAGTCATTAATGTCTTGTCCATTTCCGATATAATATTTGTGCTGCCTCAACTTAATCTCCAGGATCTCATAGTCCACATTATTCGTATTCTACACAGATCATAACAACAGGAAGAGGCTGGGGTAGCGCTGAATGTCAGGAAAAGTTTGAGTTGATGTCAACAAAATGGTATAATAGGGGAGGCAGATTCTGTTTGTATCATTGATTCTCATCTTTCACCGGCTTCATTGTGAAAGTGGCCTCTGAAGGGGAAGTGTACCCAGATCTTACTCAGGGGGAAAATATACCTAAACTTTCCTGAATTTGCTCAAAAGACAAGATACCTAGACTCTCCTCGGTAGAAGAAGACCGAAGTGTGTCTGAAAATAAAGATAATCAAGCCGGATTCAGTCCGGATGCAGTTTCCTGGAAAGCACGAAAAAATAAATTTTGTGAATGTTATGCTAATTCCTAAATTTAGAGACCGTGACCAAAGCAAACTTCATTGGGTGGAATTTGTAAAAGCTTCCGTAAAGGAAAGTGTAGTCACAATGGGACATTTTAATTTCTGATAGGGAATTTAAGGACATACGTAATTTCCTAAAGCTAGTCCAGGATGAGGTTCAAAACGAAATTACGGGCTTTACAGGTTCCAGTAAACAAGGGAAAGATGTTCACCACCATTAAAAAAATTATGAAAATCTGATAAATGACACTGAGATCACCGAAGGCCTCCGAAAAAGCCATCTCATAACAATTTTATTCAATTTTATTTGGAGACAAGTCTTTAGACGACGTTTCGATCAGTCCTCGACTGTTAACAAGTCGTGATCATCTGTATAGAATTTATCGACATCACAAAACTCTAAATCTAAATGCAATGTGTTTTAATAATTCTAAAAATTACATATATATTTTTTTAGAGAAGACTAAAAGACACAAGGACATATATAAATGATAAAATTACATATAGCCAGTAATACAATCGCGTATACATCGAATATCACAATAACATTGATATATACACGAATCATACATGCCAAAGGTAACTATACAAACTATATGCAAAACGTAAATATTTAAAGAACTTTGAAGTTATTTCACTCCTTATTTGAATTTGCAAATATTTAGACCGAGATATTTATATATATATATATATATATATATATATATATATATATATATATATATATATATATATATATATATATTTTATATATATATATATATAAAAGAGAGAGAGAGAGAGTAAGAAACGACAAAAATTATTGTGGTCTACAGAGTAGTATCGTGTGTATGGGCCATGTAATTTTCTTGGGGAGGTCTACCCTATCTCCTGGTCGGGTCAATCCTTGGCCACGTTCACCCTCCCACCACAAATTCAGTCTTCCCTCTACTAATCAGGAGCTGCAGTTGCGTGACTGAGTGTGCCCACATCAGCACCTGGGGTGGTTTTGAATGATTAAGTAGGTGTAGGTTAATATGTACTTGGAAAATACTGCCAGGCATGCTAATTTGAAGGGCGTAATGCTATGTTTGTGTTTACCCTCTGATTTCCACATGTTTTACAGAGAAATATTTCATTTAAGTGGATGAATCACGGGTTATATAGGCAAAGGTGGGGTTTTCTCCCACTACTCGATTAGAATAGTGTTTTGTGTGTACAGAAGCATAATAAGAGGCTGTCTATATAGTCATTGATGTCAGCTATAGTCTGCATTAGTTGTGTCATGTACTTGTAGAAATAAAGATTATTATTATTATTATTATTATTATTATTATTATTATTATTATTATTATTATTATTATTATTATTATTATTATTATTATTATGTTTGCTTCTCCTAGTATATATACACAGATATATGTGTTTATTATAATGTATATATACTGTCACATCGTATATAAACTGATTATATACACGGAAATATGTGTATCTCTCAGTGCAAACACACCAGGATGTTTTCTCATTGTATATACACAGAGAGGTGTATTTCTCTCACTATATATACACCGAGAGGTGTGTATCTCTCGCTATAAATACACTGTTACGTGTATTCCCTCATTGCATATTTACTGAGCTATATGTGTGTCTCAGTATAAATTAACTGATATGCATGTTTCTTTCAAGGTCTATACACATTTGTGGTATTATCTCGGTGTATATACAACGAGATGTGCATTTCCTTCAGTGTAATAATGTATATATACCATTATGTGTAAGTATCTCAATGAATATACACCGAGAAGTATATTTCTCTTAGTGTATTTACTATATACATTGTGTCTAGGAATAAACAATAATCTATTAGAGGTAAAATTGGCTTGGAAATGGTATGGTGATACCGAGAATGGCCTACCTAGCTTGGGCCAGTAGGCCTTCTGGCGTGCTCCTTCACTGGTATTTTCTTTTGCTGCTTAGGATTAATATATGCTTGAAGGTTAATAGATTGACAGATTGTGGCCTTGAATATCGTTCCAGACTTTACACTTAACCTCGTCTAAGTTAATCTAACTCTAGCGAGCACACGTGGATATATAAGTAAGATACATATGCAATTGTTTGGTATCTTTATTATAGAAACGTTTCGTCTGCTCAGCAGGCTTTTTCAGCCGAATGCAAAGGTGATTTAGGTACTGGAGACAGCAGATGCAGTGGAAAGGTAAATAATAAAGGATCAGTCCCCAGCCATGAAGAAAAAGTAATTTTGGTCATTCACTCAAAATTACTTCGCCAAGGATGAGGACTGATCCCCTCATATTTACCTCTCTGCTGCTACTACTGTCTCCAATATTTAAGTCAGGTGAAAAGAACCGTAGTCTTACTTCAAGATTACGGTGCTTTAACTAACTCCAAGACTGAGGGACTGACTACCTCATCTTATGCATATAATTCTTCACAATAGGTCCTTGTATTGTACTGATAAAGCCACTGGTAGGTGAAACGTCTACACATAAAGATACCCAGATGTTGCAAATGTGTCTAATTCTTCATATTTATTAAGTCAAACCTTCAACAGGGGATTTGATTAAATCAAAAGTTGCATAATCTATTCACTAACCTGTCCTCATATTATTGATGGCATGCAATACGGACACGTTGATGAACGAGGCATATATACATCAATTGGGTATCTTTACAGCCTCAGCAATAAGTATACCCAAGTATTGCACAAGTGTCTTATTCATCAATAAAAACTTTAGCTCTTGGTTTTGGTCTGAAGTTTTCAACTGGCTGGCAAAAAAACAGATGGAATCTTGATCTAACGACGAGGAATTATCGCTACCAAGACTGTGATTTCCAGAAAAGCTTTTTTTAAGGAATGACTTCAACCGCCATTACCAAACCCTCGGAACTCCTTCATTTAAGGCGCTCAGAGACCCGGTCAAAGATGAGAGCGTCTTAATTGCGGAGAAGGGAAGACTTAGTATATAAATAGTATACAATATACACAAGTAGATGAGTAAAATAAATGTGGAACAATTTATTACTGTCGAAACGTTTCGCCTGCTCTGCAGGCTACTTCCGTTGAATGGAGAGGTGATTAAAAGTCACCTAACTCATCAGATAGAGAGACGTCGTCATTTTTCAAAACCATATAGATTCTGAAAGGCACGGAACAGGGGCTGAAAAAAATCTCTGCTTTCCGATTCCCAGTATTTCTGAACCAGCACATATGTAGGGCCTTTCCAGGGCCCACAGAATCCTTTATACCCATGACATTAGGCATTAGCAGTGCCTGATGTCATGGATAAGTTAACCGCAACTCTAGCGTAATTTAACATATATACTACACAAGTTCCCTTCGAAACTGATGGGAACGATTATCAAGTCATGTTTAAAAACATTCCATTGACTTCCCAATCCTTGTTAAAAACACATGATTGTGAAATACAAGAAACTGGAATAGTCTGAATGTCAGAGTTTTATTTACTAATGTATCCACGACCCTGACAACTGAACAGATTCTTAGAAAGGTCAGCGATGACCTCGATCTTCCTGTTCCTGTCAACGATTCCGTCGATCTTACTGAACTGCTCGTGAATTTTAATTTTCTTGTTACCACTTTCTGTACAGGTAAAGCTTCGGCAAGGCACTGCTGTCCTCCGTAGGTGCAACTATAGCTGACTTGTATACATGGAGTATTCGGAGGTGGAAACATTCACCACCTTCATTTAAAATAACATGACGTGGCTGTGGACGTGAAGGATATCCTTCTTAGAGCACCTAGGAGGTTCAACATCACTGATCTACAACAGAAACTCAACATAATTGAGTCTTTCATTACATTTCCACTTAAGGGAATGTGAAAACTAACTTCCCTCTCTTTCTATATAGATTTAATGGCATTCTGGCCTTTAAAATGTACCGGAAACCATTTCATATGGACGGATTGTGAGAGAATAATGAAACACAGAGTTGTTATCTGATTCTGTATGGAGGCCTACAGGGTAAGTAGCCATGAATACCTTAAGTAGGAAAGTGACTTTATTCACCTCTCTCTCATCAATGACTGTAGACGTAGAACTCTGTGGATCAACACCACCCCTAAGCTTCATAACTTTAATGGTATACATGACAGACAAGTTGGTGAACAAGACACATGTACATCACCTGGGTATCTTAATTCTGAATATATGTCTCCAAACAATGGCTTTATCAATTCAACTCATGTCTCTATTCAGCACCAGCAAGTCTGATAAATCTCCGGAAAAATCTTTTATTTTCTCCAAGAGTAAGATGGCTAAAAACCTGTCCTAGTTGCTATATAGAATAGCAACTAATACTAGTACTACTATACGAGATCTAACCAACAACAAACCCAATCTAGAATATTGCATACCAGGTGGAGGATGCGAGAAAAAATATGTGGGAGAGACAGCATGAACATGTATACAATACTAACATGCTGACAATGTTGACAATGCCACTGTTACTCACAGGAATATCCACGACCACTTAATGAAGTGAAAGATGCCAAACTTATTACCAAGGAAGAAGATTTACATAAGTGCCGTTGTTTAGAAAAATGCGGTCATTCATCTTGACAATACATCTGTGGCGGAACACGGGGAAGCCTCAATACTTCCACACTTTTAATTAAATTGATTGTAGGTCGTCAGTACACACCGTGAGGCGATGTCATTAACCATACTGTGTAACCCGTCTACACTACAACTGACCCCCTCGCTACTACGTATTTCCCATTATTCTGTCTCTGTATTGGACTGATAAAGCCCCTGGTGGGCGAAATGTTTCCATAATAAAGTTACCTCACATGTGTCTCCTGTGTATGTCACCTGCACACCACGAGTAAAAACAATATAATACAGAAATTAAGGTAAACTCTATACATATTGAGATATACACTACTCCAAATGGACAGGCACTGTTTCAGTGTATACACATCAAAAGCGATGAATGCATCAGTATACATGCAGAGTGAGTTCTATATCAGTTTGATGCAGTTTACATTTCTCCTTTGAATTGTTACTTTATTAAAAAAATTCTTCTTTCAGTGTGAAACAGTGTATGTGTCTACCAGCAGATCCCGACTTTACAAATTAAGAGAAACTTCGTTAATTTCAGTAATATTTTTTCTTGAGTATGCAGTGTTAGATCGTTCCTTATATACTTTAGTTTTACTGAAATTTTTTAAAACAGTTGATCTAGAGGAAGTTATGTTTGAGGGGATAAATAAAATGATAAAAATATCTGCCTGAGGCAGTACTGGTTAATCTTTGCTAATACAAGTACATGATACAACTTATACAGACCATAGCTGACATCAGTGACATACTGTATAGAAAGCCCCTGGTCATGCAGAACATTTCGGATTCTAATTAGCTGAATTTTGATTTAGCCAGCTGATGTGGCATAACCAGATCGTTTGTCATTAGAGATGTTGAAAAGGGGAACATATTGCCAAGTAGTTTCATGGCAGTAAATACTTTGGGTAGCTTTAAAATGAGTTGGAAATATGCATGAGTGAAAAATTTTTGAGTGTGAGAAGCCGACTAACATGAATGAGTAGGTGCTAGTAGGCCCACTAGGCCTACAAGAACACTCCTCTCTTAAGGATAAGCTAATGTTATGGGCAGAAAGAGTGACAGATGCAGTTACACATGGACTAGAAAGTCAGCTTAAAATAATATGCAAACAAATGTAACTATGCAAGAAATAGATTTCCTCTCCTTCCGTATCATTATTTATTAGAAATCTTTAAGCTTTTTCTTCCTGAACTGGCTCGTGCTAAGACTTATCTTGACATGTTCAGGCAACCCATTCCATTCTAGTCCCTGGGGAGAGAAAATAATAATGAAACCTATAAAATATGTAATGTAAAACTTTATATTATCTCTTAGCCTGATTTATTTTCTAACTTTCTCCTCACAAAGTTACCCAACTTGTCTTCTGGCTTTCTCTGACACTCTCTCATGCACTTACAACTTAATAATGGATCATGGAGGGCAGAAACGTCGTAGAAAGTCGGGGTTGTTTATGGTGGCTTTCAGTCGCTTTAGTTAGTAATAATATGAAGCCAAGACACCAGTGCCTCAATGTGCGACACAAATCTATATATCGTCTTTAATTTATATAAAATAATATAAATAGCAGAAGTACCAACTCTATACCGACAAGTTGCAGAGACACTTGTGCAACATCTGGGAATATTTACTGATGAATAAGACACATGTGCAACACTATAATACTTTTTTTATCGAAACGCTTCGCCTGCTCATCAGGCTTCTT
Organism: Cherax destructor; assembly: GCA_009830355.1. NCBI lineage: Eukaryota > Metazoa > Arthropoda > Malacostraca > Decapoda > Parastacidae > Cherax > Cherax destructor. The sequence goes on from WNWK01000006.1 coordinate 869,593, forward strand.
TAGTCGAAAATAGTGGCGGCTTTCAGTGTAAGAAATAGAAAGATAATTTTAAGGTGTTTGGTGTTTAAGCCTTGATAAGGCCTCCTTTAGATTACAAGGCGCACTTCATGTTATGGAATAGACATGAATATCCTGGGAAACGTATGGACAGTATGATCAACTTATATCCCTGTGTCAGGAATCTTTCCTGCTAAGATATGGTCGAAAGAGATTGCTTGAGTGTGAGCAGGATCTGTCTAACATGGACCAGTGTGAGCAGTGCCTGTCTTACATGGACCAGTGTGAGCAGTGCCTGCCTTACATGGACCAGTGTGAGCAGTGCCTGCCTTACATGGACCACTGTGAGCAGTGCCTATCTTACATGGACCATTGTGAGCAGTGCCTGCCTTACATGGACCAGTGTGAGCAGTGCCTGCCTAACATGGACCAGTGTGAGCAGTGCCTGCTTAACATGGACCGGTGTAAGCAGAACCTGCCTAACATGGACCAGTGTAAGTAGAACCTGCCTATCATGGACCAGTATAAGTAGAACCTGGAAAAATAAACACATAAGCAGTATAATGTGATCCTTTATTGACAACGTTTCGCCCACGCAGTGGGCTTTATCGAGTCACAGACAGAAACGTTGTCAATAAAGGATCACATTATACTGCTTATGTGTTTATTTTTCCATTGTGTCGGTATTTTATACCATTTATTTCCAAGTAGAACCTGCCTAACATGGACCAGTGTAAGCAGAACCAGCCTAACAAGAACCATATTCTCACGTTAAGAACACTCAATTTAAAGTATCTAGAAAGACTGCAAAGAAATACATTAAGTATCCTCCAAAGGGACATTGAAATAGGTATAAAACCTGTTTTTTGCATTATCCTACTTTTCAGCTATTTTTTATACCACGACTTGAAAACGCTTCTTCGGATCAGTTTCAAACTTCCAATGATTAGCGTATCTTAATTAATCCTGAATTATATACACAGTATAGCCAAAGAAGCATTTTGAAAACTATATACAATACCGAAAAATTAATGAGTAAAACGTATATGCAACAGCTGGGTGTCTTTATTCAACATTTAAGATACCCATCTTTTGCACATGTGTCTTACTCGTCTAAGAGAACAAGGTGTCTTTATTCAACATTTAAGATACCCATCTTTTGCACATGTGTCTTACTCGTCTAAGAGAACAAGGTGTCTTTATTCAACATTTAAGATACCCATCTTTTGCACATGTGTCTTACTCGTCTAAGAGAACAAGGTGTCTTTATTCAACATTTAAGATACCCATCTTTTGCACATGTGTCTTACTCGTCTAAGAGAACAAGGTGTCTTTATTCAACATTTAAGATACCCATCTTTTGCACATGTGTCTTACTCGTCTAAGAGAACAAGGTGTCTTTATTCAACATTTAAGATACCCATCTTTTGCACATGTGTCTTACTCGTCTAAGAGAACAAGGTGTCTTTATTCAACATTTAAGATACCCAGCTTTTGCACATGTGTCTTACTCGTCTAAGAGAACAAGGTGTCTTTATTCAACATTTAAGATACCCATCTTTGCACATGTGTCTTACTCGTCTAAGAGAACAAGGTGTCTTTATTCAACATTTAAGATACCCACTTTTGCACATGTGTCTTACTCGTCTAAGAGAACAAGGTGTCTTTATTCAACATTTAAGATACCCACTTTGCATGTGTCTTATGTCTAAAGACAAGGTGTCTTTATTCAACATTAGATCCACTTAAAGTGTCTTACCGTCTAAGAGAACAAGGGACAAAATTTTAAATAATTTACAATTTACCAACAACAATGTCAAGAACATAATAATCAATCCAAAAAATATCTCAACTGATGGAACTAAGATTTGCCTGCGTATCTTAGAAACGCAAGAGGCGACGAACTAACACTAGACGACAGAGGCAACGGGAAAAGGTACCACATTAATGGCTTCATATTTTCCAAATATAGGCCCATATTTTTTTAGAGGGCGAATTTTACACAGCCTTTTGGATCAATAGTCTCGGTTGGGAGAGCGTCGGGGGGCTGGAAGCGGGGGGCTGGAAGCAAGGGGGTTGGGGGACTTAGCCTAGGGGTTGGGGGGCTACCTCCCTTGTTACCAGCTATAATTTCTAGTCTATATTTACAGTTGTACGTAGTAAAGCAGGTAATGAGAATCTCAGTAAAGACAACTTGTCAATTAAAACCACTTGGGGCATTTTATTTAAGGGGGCGTTTCGACCCTCTAGTGGGCGAAATGTTGCCTAAATAAAGTGGCATTACATTGGAAACGTGTCTTAGTTTTTAAATAATTTTCTTTTGATTTATTCTTTATTCAGCTTATATAAATCAAACATTAAAAAAATAAAATCTCCAAATGATAATTTGGAATAAATTACCTTCTCGGCAAATATAAAAAATATATATATAAACCGAAAATTTATTCGAATATATAATTATTTTAAATCAAAATATTCTAGTATTTCATGGAAGGGGGGGGGGAGGTGGTGGGCTGTCCCCCTTAATGCTGGTGGGGAGGGCTCTTCATCCGAGGAAACAGAGCTACTGCCTCTGATCAGATCTGTTCGGCCCCCTGAGGGTTTAGCGCTTCCCATGAGTGTTAATAAAATCTTTATATATATATATTAATTAATTAATTATTAAAAAAATATCATTTAAAATTCATGGAGAAACACAAAATCCGTAAGGGCCCATGCAGCAAGCACCCGGGTACTGGGAGCCAAAGCTAGCTCCAATTCCTAGGATGAAGAGCCCTTCAGCAGGCATCAAGAGGAAAGGGAGGGAAGGGGAAAAAAAAACACAGAAAAAAAATTTACCATTTGCTGGCAGCGACCTGAGTCCAGCTCACGTAATGGCGGCAAACTACACTGGCGCACGATTTTTTTTTTTTGTCCGGTATTTCGTTCCTCTCTTCCCTTATGGGTACTCTGATGTTGACGCAGGGCTCTTGATCCCAGGAATTTGAGCTACCGCTCATGTATATATAGTGGGTATATGTGTGTATATGTGTGTGTGTGAGAGAGCGAGACAGGCAGACAGAGACAGATACAGAGAGTGAGACATAGAGAAAGAGAGAGACAGAGATATAGAGAGACAGATAGATAGATAGACAGATAGATAGATAGATATATAGATAGATAGATAAACAGATAGATAGATAGATAGATAGATAGATAGATAGATAGATAGATAGATAAACAGATAGATAGATAGATAGATAGATAGATAGATAGATAGATAGATAGATAGATAGATAGAGATATAGGAGCTGTTATCCTACCTCAGCTCAGGTTAAAACCTGTTATGCTACATAACTTATTTCAAAGCTTAGGCCTATAAAAATTTTCTTCTGCCTCCCAAGATGACACTAACAACTGTCAATTAACCTCCAGGTACCTATTTCCTCTTAGGAGTACCGAGGCAACGTACCCCGCGTATCCACCATCCGGGATTGAACCCGGGTCTTTCATTGTGAGCCCCCAGTGACTACCACTCAGCCACGAGCCTTACTTTAAACTTTCTCACTTTGATGTGGTGTTTTGTTAGTCAGGAAACATAACAAGTGTCTCCAGACGCGGGTCTTAGTTAAATGGTGACTAATTAAGTGATTTAACCTAGAGGATAATAGATTCAAAAGCAAATCTAAGGAATTTTGAATAAAAACTAAAAAAATGGCACAATACCGTGACTGGAACAATATACTTTTAACAAATGTCTTGTTAATGGTCCAAATGGGACCGAAACGTAGTCATCAGTTTCGGTCACCTACGTGCGGGTTATGTGTGTATCGCCTATGGAATTTGTTAGGAAAAGCTTAAGTCGTGTGAAGTTGTTCATTTCTAATATACATTTGATAAAGGGGAAAAAAATAGCTACATAATCAAAGCGGCCTTGAGAAAACTGAGGTCAGGTCAAGTTCGAGTGATGATTGAGTAAGTAGCGTGGATGTGAGGTCACCTGACGGCCGTGTCACGTGTGCTGGTCAAAACAAGGTTGAGAAACGTGTGTGGATTATGGTAGTTGATCAGAAGACGTTTCATCCCTCGTTGACGAAACGTCGTAGTAAGCATACCCAGACGTTGCATGTCTATTTTATCACGAAACGTCATCTGATAAAGTGATATAGTCAGCATATTGAATCATTTTCATTATTATGTTGATATATATTAGTGCCAGTTTACATATGTTGTAAGTTCTTGCATTTCTTTCTGTTGTGTTTGTATGTGTGATCTTAGACGCTTCTAAGCACCTCCTAACTTATGACTTTTGCCAGTACGGTATTGTTGGTTACGTGGATAGTACAAGAAATAACCAAGCAGTGTCTTATGCTTAAGATGACTTTCGGTCTTTCTGTGTGCCATACAAGAGTTGATTTGGTCACCATTTGATGCATGCGAATATATGTTCTCTTAACCTAGCTGACTGGACTCCTACCAGTTTTGCCCACGTACTTCTCATCGCAGTGTCCACAAGGTACTGTGTAGATTCTTGCCGTGGAAACTGTGGGGAGTGGTAGAGGGGGTTGCTTTCTGTTGAGGTCTTATTTGGAGGTGACGATATCTGCCACGTTGTTACTCCTGGTAAAAGCACGTAATGCCTTGATGAATAAAAAACATTCGCATTATCTGAGTATCTTTGAGAAACGTTTCTTTTGCTAGGGGTTTTACCATTCTAATACATAGACATGAGAAAGTAAACGTACATAGATGAATTAGTGGGGAAGAAGTAGTGAAGTCATATCAGCAAGGGTGGAAATTACCATTGGAGATGTTCAGTTTCTTCCCCATGATAAAAATTTAGAATTATAACAGTTTTTGAAAGGTGGTCAAGTCCACGTAGCCTTGGTCGACACAGAATTTGATATATACAAAAATTTGATCTATATTTGGTTTAACAAGGGTTGGTAGGCCTATAGCAGTGTTAGGTTTAAATTCCTTAGAGTTACTACATTATTATGTCATGAAGCCCTTATAGTTTCGCCCTAAAATAATCCTCCTTGGTCGCTTTCAAAGCTGTGTGTGTGTGTAACACACACACACTTGAAGTTCAACAGCTGGGTATTTTTCTTATTCATTGAAACGTTTCGCCTACACGGTAAACTTCTTCAGTCAAGTAAAAGGACACAAATGCAACTAATGTGACATTTTATTGTGGCAACGTTTCGCTCTCCAGGAGCTTTCTCAAGCCGTTACGGCTTGAGAAAGCTCCTGGAAGCGAAACGTTGCCATAAAATGTCACATATCATTTGTGTCCTTTTACTTAACATATTGTCGGTAATTCTACCAATATTATTACATTCTTCAGTCAAATATAGATGCAGCAGACGTAGTAGCAAAGTAAAGATGATGTAATCAGTCCCTAAACCTTGGAGGAATAGTATTTGAGGTGGTCAGTCCCTCTGTCTGGAGAAGTGTTCAGTGCCACAGTCTGGAACAATGTAAATTTTTCCCATTATCGTGATCAAAATGGTGGAACTTGAACCTCTTAATGTGGCTCTCGTCAGACACGTCCCCACGTCTCAGTTAGTGCAATAACATCAACGTTTTTTACACTTGCAATCAGTCTCAACACATTTATCTTATTACTAGCGCTACGATAAATGATTTAACAAGCGATATGAAAGTTATTCTTCATTATCTTCTCTCTGTTCGTCTTTGCCTCTCCACTATTTTTGTTACCATTATCATTACCCAATGTTTCTGACTGTATTTAATTCTGTCGCATTGCTTGATATTGACACGTGTGCAACAGCGGGATATTTTTATTGTTGAAACGTTTCGACTACACGGCAGGCTTCTTCAGACAAATGCAGAGTATATGTAGCAGAAATGACGTGGTAAAGATGATGTAATCAATCCATCAACTACTGCACATGTCTTACTCATCAACTCGTCTGAATTCTCTCCCATTTTCAATATTGCTTGATATTAACTGAGATTTAATTTTACTCCCTTGATAAATGGTATTTTAAAAAGCCATAGTATCACACTCTTATATACTATTGCAATCTATAATATTACGATCTTTTGTTTTTCCAGCAAACATCCATACCACTAACCCTTTTTTTTAAATTTATGATGCGTATATTGCAGCAACAGCCCTCTGTAAGGACCTACGTAATGATGGTGTCTGTGCCCTGGGTAAATGCATTCCATGTCTGGCATACATGTCATTCTTGCCACAGAATAAATAGTATTGCAGTGTCTTTACAGTACTTGTCCAGCTAAACAATTACAAAAATTGCTCTAGAGAATATTCACTGCCACGGAGAAATGCAACATGAGATAGGGATTCCTTCCTTCTTCCTAATTATATTTATTACTGTCCTGTACCTGGTAAGCGGGTCCTCTCTCCGGAGGCAGATAGGGAAAATTCGATTAATATTAATAATATTCCCTAATCTACTAACTATAGCGTCCATCACAGTCTTGGAAAAGCACATCTATCTCATCTTATAGCTGTCGTAGAAATGCCTCGTTTATAAATTTAATGGAAGAATTCTTTGCAACAAAAACATTTTTGTCTTTGCAACAAAAACATTTTTGTCTTTGCAACAAAATTTTTTGTCTTCTTTAGTGGCTTTTATTTTCTTTTTCGGCGGTGGAGCCACATTCGTGCAACAATGGAGCGAAGAATTAGGTGGTTTCGACAGCAGTTTCTTCAAACTTCTTAATTTTCTGGTTTAATTCCTTCTTGCAGACCAATTTTCAGTTATTACTTCAGTTGTCACTGGTATCCTCTTTCTTATTCATTGAAGAATCTTCCTGTTCTCCCAAGAAAGCTGTATCTCTTTCCTAGCTTACTGCAGCTTTGCCATCTCCTGAAGTCACAACAGCTTAAAACTTACAGAAGACATCCTGAGCATTTCAGTAGCACAAGCAGAGAATCCACTGAACAGGTTGGTAAGACACATAGGAAACAGTTAGGTATCTTTATTCCGAAACGTTTCGTCTACACAGTAGGCTTCTTCAGTCGAATACAGAAAGTAGGCAGGAGCAGTAGAGATGTGAAGACGATGTAATCACTCTTGAAGACGTAGATTTGAGGTTGTCAGTCCCTCAGCCTGGAGAAGAGTTCTGTTCTGAAACAACGTGAAGGTCAAATGAGAGTGTGGAGACTTATATACTGTCGGAAGCAGAGGTGTTGGGAAACGTCTCCTCAATAAAGACACCCAAGTGTTTTACAAGTGTGTCTCTCAGCAACTTGTCGGTTCTCTGAGCCATTTATCTATAAGGAATGGTAGATGAATACCGACAAATTGAAACACATTTGGCTTGATAAAATTTGAGGCTCAGGTGAAACGTTGTCTAAATAAGGCTTTCAAATGCCTTTTTTTGTGCCTTTATTAACCACAAGTTGTAAGTGTTTTCAGGCGTTCATAAGTGTTTGTGTTTTCTCCCACATTCTCAGTTTTACACTGACCATAGTTATATATTTTTGTGTGTTGTGTTACACGACTAATCATTCCCTGCCTTTCCCCTCTTGGTAAATTAGCTAACTAAATTTATGCCAATTTTTTGGGGTATTTCAACGTACAATTTTGCCCCCAAATTAACCTGTTAGCCTAACCAAATCTTGCTAAGCATTACGTAAATTATATAGTAAAAAACTGTACAGAAGTATTCTAAACATACGTCAATATATATTTTACCTTCGGAGAGTGACTCTTCAGGTGACCTGGCTTTAGAGTTAGCTCATATCTTTCTTTTCTAGTCATTTTTTCTCTAGCTACTATCTCATTTTTACAAGTTCGGTACAAAGTACATAGATAAGTAAGTAAATAGGTAAGTAAGTAAGTTTATTTAGGTTCAGGTGTACATAAATACAGTTACACAAATTATCATACACAGTAACATATGTGTAAATTACCCTCCAGGATAACCCAAAAGGGACTTATTTCCATTGGGGTCCTTGATTTAAGGCTGCCCTAAATGCTATGCATATGTAGAATGACTTTCTATAAATAACTATTATATATCAAGCATCCAGTTTGTATAATAAACTCTATTCCTCTTTATAGAAATACAGTTTGAATTTGTATTTGCATTTTTTTTTTAAATTTTCACTCTCGATTTCATACTTTTCATCAGCTGATGATTAAGACACAAATATAGGCTTCTTCAGCAGGTGTATTTTCCTCTATATTTGACTGAAGAAGCCTACCGTGTAGGCGAAACGTTTCAACAATAAAGACACCTAACTGTTGTCCATGTGACTTAACAATCAACTTGTCGATAATTTATACAATTTTCAACTTTTCTTCAGGTGCTGATCCCACCCCAATCTCATATTTATATTTATTTGGAACACTAATAGTTCTCGGTAGGACCTCTGGATGTTACTGTTGAGGAATATAAGAGTTCCAATATTGTGGTTAGAAAAACTCAAGGTTAACCCACGATCTTGTAATGAACGTAAATGCCGTTTTGAGTCTTCCTGTTGCAATTATGTTCTTAAAAAAATAGATATATTATATGGTGGATAGGGAAGCAATGTGGAAGATGTTGTAAATGTATGGAATAGGTAAGGTTAGGTAAGATTCGTTAGGTAACGGATCGGATGCTAAGTATAGTTTTTATCGCGATTGAATAATAGTTCAAGACGGGCCGAAACGTCGTGAAAATGGTCGAGAACTGTGCGAAACTTCGTCTACAAATCGTGGGTTAGTTATGAATTGCAGGAGCCATTGATTGGGTATGACATTATGTCTAGTCGGGAACGAAACAGTCTTAACGAATCACACCACGGGTGGGGTTCGAACCCGCGGTCAGAGAGTCTCAAAACTCCAGACCGTCGCGTAAGCCACTGGGCCAGCTAGCTTCAATAAGATTCGTCCAACTAGGTATATTTCTACACCATATTGAAGCTAGCTGGCCCAGTGGCTTACGCGACGGTCTGGAGTTTTGAGACTCTCTGACCGCGGGTTCGAACCCAACCCGTGGTATGGTTTGTTTGCAATCGTGTCATTACGATTTCGTGAATCTTAACGAATCTTTTTCCTGTGTTATACAACTCTTTAGTAGTCGCCTTCAAAATCGGTCTCTTATGCTGTTCTTAACGGGATAGTCTGACGCAAATTATTACATCATTAGCATACAATACAAACTGAGAACTAAGACACATGAAAAACACCTGGGAATCTTCACTCTCCCATTTCTCTTCTTTGCACATGTGTCTAAATCATCAGTGTGAGAGGAACAGTCAGTGTAATGGTACCATTAGAAATTTCAGTGACTTAAATCATTCTTGAATCTTTTCCTATGCAAAGGATTACACCTTAGGTATACAAGAGCAATGTCCACTGCAATGAAACACCTTAACCCAGAATTGAAACTCTAAATTTGACATGGTTGAAAGCCAAGCGAAACGTTTGTCATATACAGTATATATATATATATATATATATATATATATATATATATATATATATATATATATATATATATATATATATATTGACACACACAGAGGTTTGTCTCTCAGTATATATAAACTGAGAATTTACTTTAGGTATTAAGATATTCTTGACTGGAGGTGAACAGGTTACATGCATTCTTAGTGATCTTCATATAATCGAAAGGTTTTAAATGCAATTAACCAACCCTAAGACTCATCACATCTATCTTCAACATCTTATAAACTATACCTACACAGGGAAGAACATCCACACTGACCAGGCAGTCAAGACAACGTAGTAGTAAACTAAGTAAGTTTATTCAGGTATACATAAATACAGTTATATAGATTATCATACACAGCAGCATATGTATAGAGAACCCAGGATAACCCCAGACAGAGTGACTTATTTCCATTGGGGTCTTTTAGGAAGCTGTGAAGTTTGCCACACAGACGAGCAGGCACTTGACCCTATGCCAATCATCGTGCAAGAAACAAGACAAGCAACTCAAAACACAGCTAGACAAACAAACCCTCAGCCTCACTCATCAACACTAAAATCGTGGGGTGAAATGAGCACGAATAATTACACATGTGTAACACCTGGATATGTGTTTGTATGCATTATCACGTCGGTCTCAGAACCGAAATGCTCAACTAAATGTCAACCTTCTCTATATAAACATCATTTCTTCTTCTTTTTCGTCTTTATTATTATTATTATTATTATTATTATTATTATTATTATTATTATTATTATTATTATTATTATTATTATTATTATTATTATTATTATTATTATTATTATTATTATTATTATAGGGTGTCATTCCACACCTGGTCAGGTATTAATGTACACAGCTAGTTACTGATTGCTCCTCGGTTTGGCCCCATCAAAGGAGATATTGTGATGCTGGTGAAGCATCTTGATGCAAAGATCTGGGTTAATCCTCTCAATGCCTCGCATTTCCCAGGCGCTTTCTTCTGATTAAGTAAATAAAATCAGGCGATAACTAGATAATGACACATGTGCAATACCTGGGTATCTATATTATGAAAACATTTCGCCAACCAGTGGCATTTTTCAGTTCAGTTCAGAGATATACTGGAGACAGAGGGTGATGAGGTAGTCAGTCCCACAACCTCGATCACTCAGACTGATGAAGCCTGAAGGACCGAACACCTTCTATCAACACCGATCAAGAATGTTTTAATCCCTAAAATTGAAGTCAGAGTAAACTCTCGCTGTATACACACTGAGAGATATACACCTCTCGCTGTATACACACTGAGAGATATACACCTCTCGCTGTATACACACTGAGAGATATACACCTCACGGTGTATACACACTGAGAGATATACACCTCACGATGTATACACACTGAGAGATATACACCTCACGGTGTATACACACTGAGAGATATACACCTCACGATGTATACACACTGAGAGATATACACCTCACTATGTATACACACTGAGAGATATACACCTCACGGTGTATACACACTGAGAGATATACACCTCACGATGTATACACACTGAGAGATATACACCTCACGGTGTATACACACTGAGAGATATACACCTCACGCTGTATACACACTGAGAGATATACACCTCACGGTGTATATACACTGAGAGATATACACCTCTCGCTGTATATACACTGAGATATATATGTCGTGCCGATTAGGTAAAACTGGTCAATTAGCAAGAACTCATTTAAAATTAAGTCCTTTCTAAAAAAAATCTTATACGTTTAAAGATAAAAAAAATTAATTTATGTTAATGTAAAAAATTATAATTTTGTACCAAGAGAAACTTTGAAAACCTACCTAACCTTATTATAAGAAGCAGAATTTAATTTAGCCTAACCCAACTAAATATATTTTAGATACGTTTACAATAATTTAATTATAAACAAACACAATAAAATATATTTTTTTCGTTATGTTCAGAATGATTTTTGCGAAATTATTGCATACACAAATTTTCACTTGTCTTATATGGCAAGAAGAGCGTTGCTATTTAAGCCAAAATCGGAAGTTTTATCTAATTGGCACGACATATATATATATATATATATATATATATATATATATATATATATATATATATATATATATATATATATATATATAAAAAGGATGGGTCCACCTCTGGTGTCAATTGTGGGACCCATTGCCTCGGAGAAGTGGATAAAAAGACTTCAAGGAAGAATATTTAGATTTCTTTCTGAAGCCATTTGAATATTCCACTTCCCTACCACCCCATCTTTATATATATATATATATATTTTTTATATATATATATATATATATATATATATATATATATATATATATATATATATATATATATATATATAAAATAAAAAAAAAAGCAGATAAAATATGGTGTAACCGGAAGGCAGCATATAGAATCCTTCAATAAAAGGAGAAATCCATTACTAGTAATAAAGTGAGGAATTAAACACATGTGCAACATCTGGGTATCTTTATTGAAGACGTTTCGCCCTCCAGCGGCTTTATCAATACAAGCTCAAGAACACAATTGCAAGACTGTAGAACTATATACAAAAGATGAGGTAATCAGTCCCTCAGCCTTGAAACTGATGAAGCCCACGTAGTCCTGAAGAGTCTGAAGTCTCCTTACTCTGAATGTGAGAGAAAAAAAATCTTACACTGGTCGATATGGTTATAATTTCTTCAAGAAAAGATACTAATTATATGGAGAATACCTGTTTTAATGTGGCCTTCTGTTTATCTTTCCCTTTCAGGGATTATCAGGTCCAAGAGCTGTGTTCGTATTTCAAGATTATATTTTTTTTTCTAAAGAACACTCAACGTTCTAATAAGCATTATATACTGGAATGCTAGTCAGCATTCAGAGTACAGGTCAACATTCAGCATACAGGTCAGCATTCAGAGTACAGGTCAGCATTCAGAGTACAGGTCAGCATTCAGAGTACAGGTCAGCATTCAGAGTACAGGTCAACATTCAGAGTACAGGTCAGCATTCAGAGTACAGGTCAACATTCAGAGTACAGGTCAGCATTCAGAGTACAGGTACAGAGTACAGAGTACAGGCCTGGTCACAGACCGGGCCGCAGGGGCGTTGACCCCTGGAACTCTCCAGGTAAACAGGTCAACATTCAGCCTTAAGGTCAACATTCAGTGTACACCTCAACATTCTGCATAAATATTAACACAACTAACAGTAGATGGCATATCACCACATACACTAACACTAATGTTCAGTCCCAAGACTTGTTATGTACTCTCATGTGAAAACCTTAATTACCACCACATTCAACATTTTTCGTAATTGACTAATAAACATTCATTCTCTACGTGCTTTATCTTCTTTTTCTGAACACCTATAACGAGAAAACATTGTCAACGTTTAAGAAAATTCACCACTGATAGCCAGCAAGGTTAAGTCTGGCTCCTGTTAAGCTAGTTCATTGTGTACCTAATATCCATCTTGTGGGCGGTAGCGAAGTAACATATGGATACACGATAGGCCTAGAAACTAAGCCCCAAAAGAGTTTGCAGGGGTACATCTGGATATGTATCTACAATTTGCCTTATCTGTTGGTAGGAAATTTAGGATATTTCCTTAATATATCTAGTCCTGCAGGGATAATTTTTAGGTCCATTAATATTTTTCAATAAATGAAGAAACGAACAACTCTATGGATATATTTCAATGAGACACAAATGAAAATGTTTAGCTCTCTGGTAGCTTTGTAAATCCAAAATCACCAATGCTGAATTTGTAACATATTTACGTGTTTGTTGGTATTTGGTAGCATCTTTGACCTGCATGGATATATGGCTAATGCAAAAACTATATGAAGAATGAAAAAGTAAAATCAATGCAAATCACTTCAAATCACTGTAAATCACTGCAAATCACTGTAAATTACTACAAATCACTGTAAATCAATGCAAATCACTGTAAATCACTACAAAATCACTGCAAATCCCTACAAGAAGACTTAGGTAATATTAGTCCATAAAGAGATAACTGGATAAGGAGGTAATTTAAGCTGAATCTACTCACCACAAGTTTACATTGCACCTATTTCCCCTAAGTTAGTATTGCATCTACTTACGAAAAGTTTACATTGTACCTATTTTCCCTAAAATAAGACTGTATCAACCGATCCTAAAGTTCGTACTATTTTGAGTTGCACTTAATGTATGTGGATATGAGTAACTTATTGAAAATGAGTGAAAATGAAAAGAAACCGCAGGAATCTTATTCAATGTGAAGTATAATCTTGAAAACGTCAAAAAGGTAAATTGATCCTGGAATAATTATAGTAGATAAAGGGGATCTGGGAATAATTATAGTAGATAAAGGGGATCTGGGAGTAATTATTGCAGATAGAGGGATCTGGGGGTAATTACTGCAGATAAAGTTATTTAGGAATAATATAGATATGACTGGGAATAATTAATTAGAAAGGGATCTAGAAATTATTGTAGAGAAAGTCGTCTGAATATTTATAACAGAGAAATGGATGAGAGAATAATTATAAAGAAATTTATCCGGGAATGCTTGTAGAAAAAGGACTTTTAGATTTAGATTTTTGCCCTCTGCTAGCCTAGTTTACTGTGCACCTCGTATCCATCCTGTGGATGGTAGTTGCTAGTTTACTGTGCACCTCATATCCAGCCTGTGGATGGTAGTGGCTAGTTTATTGTGCACCTCATATCCATCCTGTGGATGGTAGTGGCTAGTTTATTGTGTACCTCATATCCATCCTGTGGATGGTAGTGGCTAGTTTATTGTGCACCTCATATCCATCCTGTGGATGGTAGTGGCTAGTTTATTGTGCACCTCATATCCATCGTGTGGATGGTAGTAGCTAGTTTATTGTGCACCTCATATCCATCCTGTGGATAGTAGTGGCTAGTTTATTGTCCACCTCTTATCCATCCTGTGGATGGTAGTGGCTAGTTTATTGTGCACCTCATATCTATCCTGTGGATGGTAGTGGTTAGTTTATTGTGCACCTCATATCCATCCTGTGGATGGTAGTGGCTAGTTTATTGTGCACCTCATATCCATCCTGTGGATGGTAGTGGCTAGTTTATTGTGCCCCTCATATCCATCGTGTGGATGGCAGTGGCTAGTTTATTGTGCACCTCATATCCATCCTGTGGATGGTAGTGGCTAGTTTATTGTGCACCTCTTATCCATCCTGTGGATGGTAGTGGCTAGTTTATTGTGCACCTCATATCCATCGTGTGGATGGTAGTGGCTAGTTTATTGTGCACCTCATATCCATCGTGTGGATGGTAGTGGCTAGTTTATTGTGTACCTCATATCCATCCTGTGGATGGTAGTGGCTAGTTTATTGTGCACTCATATCCATCCTGTGGATGGTAGTGGCTAGTTTATTGTGCACCTCATATCCATCCTGTGGATGGTAGTGGCTAGTTTATTGTGCACCTCATATCCATCCTGTGGATGGTAGTGGCTAGTTTATTGTGCACCTCATATCCATCGTGTGGATGGTAGTGGCTAGTTTATTGTGCACCTTATATCCATCCTGTGGATGGTAGTGGCTAGTTTATTGTGCACCTCATATCCATCCTGTGGATGGTAGTGGCTAGTTTATTGTGCACCTCATATCCTTCGTGTGGATGGTAGTGGCTAGTATATTGTGCACCTCATATCCATCCTGTGGATGGTAGTGGCTAGTTTATTGTGCACCTCATATCCATCCTGTGGATGGTAGTGGCTAGTTTATTGTGCACCTCATATCCATCGTGTGGATGGTAGTGGCTAGTTTATTGTGCACCTCATATCCATCCTGTGGATGGTAGTGGCTAGTTTATTGTTCTCCTCATATCCATCCTGTGGATGGTAGTGGCTAGTTTATTGTGTACCTCATATTCATCCTGTGGGTGGTAGTGGCTAGTTTACTGTGCACCTCATATCCATCCTGTGGATGGTAGTGGCTAGTTTATTGTGTACCTCATATCCAGCCTGTGGATGGTGTCTCATCTGTTGAAAAATATTTACTTAATATGTCCGGTATCCTATATCCATTAAACTATACCTTGGCATACAACAGAAAAAGGCATCTTGGATTATTTTGAGCAGAGAAAGCATTCTGGATAAACTTATGAACGAAAAATTTATACTGATCTTATAAATGAAAAAGGCACTCGTAATTCTCACTGGCAGACTTAAAAATATTCTTCGGATAAATGGATTTTTGAAATGCTAAAGAAAAAAAATGTACGTGAAATTCTAAATTATGAAGCTGCTGTGATGTTTTAATATACAAAATAGAAGATAGAGAAAAATTCAGAAAAATATACTACCTCTAAATGCAAAAAAAAGTACAATTATCATCAGATACTAACACGTACTTTGTAGATACTTCGTCCATAGAAAGAAAGCTACCTTCGTTTACTGATGCATAGAATGATTCCTCTCATCAGTAGAGGCAGAGATACCTACGTCTACTGATGCAAAGACCTTCGTCTAGAGATGTAAACAAAGTTCCAGACGCCTATAAATGCAAAGAGAGATACCTGAGTTTATAGATGCAACGGACGATACTTTCGTCTATAGATGTGTTACTCACACATCACTCTGCGTGTTAGAAGTGTTCAAGGTCCCAGGACCGAAACGTTTTCTAATAAATATGTCCTGGTTTTTGTTCACGTGTCTATCTAAATCAATTTGTCGGTATCTATTACTAGGGTTTATACCAAGGGAAGATGCCTTCGTCTACAGACGCACAGAAACCTACCTACGTCTAAAGATACAAACGAAGATACCCTCAGTTATTCATGCAAAGAAAAATTCTCCTAGTCTATAGACGCAGAGGAAGATACGCTTGTCTCTCCCTCTCTAAATACAAAAATAAGTTGAGGACATCTAAAAATTAGTAAATTACTCTAAATATATGAAGAAGGATGATATTTTTCAACAGTCTGAATGGACATGTGTCCAAACTTTTTAACTAATAAGGAACTGTGGAAAATAGAAGATCAAGAAAGTGTATATTTTTTTATAACCAAAATGATTGACTTCCAGGATGAAAATATTTCTTCATGTGCTGGTAGGCCTGAAAAAAATATAATGTCCAGAGCAAAAAAATTATTTATAGAGAACGTTTCGCTCTAAACAGACCTTTACTGATATACTTTATTTAGAGAATATCTTATTATATATTTGGGTATCTTTATTGCCCATAATAATAATGCCCAAATTTTGCCCAAGCGTCTTGTTCATTAGGGACTTTTTTTTTACGAATACAGAGAGAGATTAGGAGAGAAAAATCCATCTGGAGATAGAAACAAGAATGCTTGATTGCCTGTGTATAATGACCTCCATCTGGGGTCCTCTTCATGAGATGAGGAACGCAAAATCGAGAAGTACAGACAACCATCCTTCCTTGTTATTGTGTCCATGTTTGTTCCAGTTTCATTAGCCACGAGTGGAAGATTGTTTTAATAAAAGAATGTTTCAAAATTAGAGTAAAAGACAGGTAGAATGAAAGTATTTTTATTAATTAGAAAGTGAAACTCTAAAACTAAAAAAAAAATATACCAAATTATACAAGAACTTAGCTCCTTTTTTAAATAAAAATAAATTCGGTTTTAAAAAAGAATAATTTTTTTTACAGTAATAGTATACAAGATCTACAGAAGATACAAGAAGATGGATAGTTCTACAAATGTTGCATTACTCTTGTAGTTCCCTATATTGAATAGCCTCTAGTTACGCTGTGCTTTTCGCAGTGGAAGGCCTCGGTCAGAGGACCATAGGCTCCAGGTGTGGGTCATCATGTGACTAAGAAAACAAACCTTATACCTAATGTATTTCGTGTATACAACCATGCATACACATACCCATCAACTGATTAAAAATTTCTACTGTTTCATGAATTGATATTTTGGAGGGAGTTGTAGATATGTGCAACATACGCAAACACGCACACACAGTGAAGAGGCGGGGCCAGGAGCTATGACTCAACCCCTGCAACCACAACTAGGTGAGTACACACATTCATACATATACATACATGCACACATATACAACAGGCCTAGTGTCTAATCAACATGTGCCTAGGAGAAAATAGTAACTAACATACATACATACATACATACATACATACATACATACATACATACATACATACATACATACATACATACATACATACATACATACATACATACATACATACATACATACATACATACATACATACATACATACATACATACATACATACATACATACATACATACATATATACATACGGACATACATACATACATACATACAAAAATACGCACATATATACATACATTCATACATACATACATACATACATACATACATACATACATACATACATACATACATACATACATACATACATACGGACATACATACATACATACATACAAAAATACGCACATATATACATACATTCATACATACATACATACATACATACATACATACATACATACATACATACATACATACATACATATATACATACATACATACATACATACATATGTATGTACATACATACATATATATGTATGTTAGGAAGCATTTCTTCAGCCATAGAGTAGTCAGGAAGTGGAATAGTCTAGCGAACGATATAGTGGAGGCAGGAACCATACATAGTTTTAGGACAAGGTATGATAAAGCTCATGGAGCAGGGAGAGCAGAGACCCAGTAGCGGACAGCGAAGAGGCGGGGCCAGGAGCTGAGTCTCGACCCCTGCAACCACAATTAGGTGAGTACAATTAGGTGAGTACATACATAAATATATATACACACATACACATGGTCTATTGTCTTTTATCTTCATCTTGATCTATTACGTGTTAGGTTTTCATCTATTATATGCTAATTCTTGTTCTATTATGTATTAATCCTCGATCTATTGTGTGTTAGTTCACGATCTATCAAGTGTTCGTTGTTAATCTATCTTTCTCAGCCTTGGCAGTCACATTACATCACACAACCTTTGCCTAAGGCCTACTGTCAAAAAAATTCCCTTCTCTCCTTATATACCCTGAGCCTCCCTATCCTCACTAAAACGCCTAAACTGCTTCTAGTAACGTACTAACCTATTCCAAACATATGTGTGGCATCTAATTCCCTATCCACCCTCTCATATGCCTTTTCTAAACAGCGTCAACACTTGTTCGGGACATCCTGTGCTCCTCTTCATTTCTAATTTTTTCTGTTACCTTATTATTAAATTATTGCTATTATTATTTTTATTATTTCTTCTTCTTCTTCTTCTTCTTCTTCTTCTTCTTCTTCTTCTTCTTCTTCTTCTTCTTCTTCTTCTTCTTCTTCTTCTTCTTCTTCTTCTTCTTCTTATTATTATTATTATTATTATTATTATTATTATTATTATTATTATTATCATTTTAATAATAATAATAGTAATAATAACAATAATAATAGTTATAACAATTATTATTATTATTGGTAAATTAGACACATATGCAACACTTGGGTATCTTTATTGAGGAAACGTTTCGCCACACAGTGGCTTCATCAGTCCAATACAAAGCAGAATCGTGAAGAACAGTAGGAGTTTGAGGTGGTCAGTCCCTCAACCTTGAGTCGATGTTGTCAGTCCATCAATCTTGAATAGAATACAGCATATGTGCGTAGAGGAAGCTTATATACTGTAGACAGGAGAGGTGCAGCAGTTGTAGGAGGTGTCACATTTGTCCAATGTGGAAGTAGGTCGTGCCCAGGGGTTAATTCCCTGTATTAAGATACCAAGATGTTACATTGGGCAAATGTGACACCTCCTACGACTGCTGCACCTCTCCTGTCTACAGTATATAAGCTACCTCTACGCACATATGGTGTATTATATTCAAGGTTGAGGGACTGACCACCTGAAACTCCTCCTGTTCTTCAGATTCTCCTTTGTATGGACTGATGAAGCCACTGTGTGGCGAAACGTTTCCTCAATAAAGATACCCAAGTGTTGCATATGTGTCTAATTTATAACTTGTCGGTTCTCTGAACCTCATCTACATTATTATTATTATTATTATTATTATTATTATTATTATTATTATTATTATTATTATTATTATTATTATTATTATTATTATTCATGGAGAAGCGCTGAACCCGTATGGGGTTCAGCGCAATCTGACAGATTGGAGAAGAGGAAGGGTAGCTCACAACCCTTCGGATCAAGAGCCCTTCACCAGCACGGAGCCCCGTTCGTCCCTTTTGAAGGGCAAGAAGACGAGCAGCGCCGTTCCCCCCTTCCCCCTCCCTTCCCCCACCCCTCATCTGCCTCTCTCCCCTCCCCCTCGTATGCGCTGATGCTCAGATGCGCTGCGCACGGGGTGCGCACACCCACCCACCACAGCCGGCTTGTTCAAGACTACCAAGTGACTATTAGTGATACTTATCCGCACGTAGCCATTTTCTAAAAACACCCCCTCTTCCTCCCTCCCCCCACCAGGGCCATTTATCCCCCTCCCGGGTAGGGATTACCTGTGAACCCATTTCCCACCTCCCCATCCCCTCCTCCCCCGCTGACCATTTCTCCTATTTCATCTCGCGTGTCCTACCCACCCCCCTCCCCCTCCCGTCACCCCTATCCTTTATATTGTCCCTCCTCTCTCCCCCTCTCTCTTCCTCTCCCATTCGTCCTCTCTTTCCCAACCCCCTCCTCTCTTTCAATCCCCCTTAACCCCCCCATTTTCCCACTAAGCTCCATTCCACCACTTCCCCTCCCTCCCCTTCCCCTCCTTTCCCCTTTCCTGTCTTCATAAAATATTATCACGTTCGATAGTTTTGCTATCCTAACCATTTATATTTGCATCCAATTCAAACTAACAACATTGGGCTTCTGTAATACAGTATACGTGTATTTTTCTGGGGGGGATAACTTTAACCTATTTGGTGTATTTAATGTTTAGTTGTATGTTTATACAAATGTTTAATTTTTTTTGAGGGATGTGGGGTGTGATTTGCTTCAAGACGGAGTCTCGTGTGGAAGTATGAACTTTCTCTCTCTCACTCTCTCTCTCAGTCTCTGTCTGTCTGTCTGTCTCTCTCTCTCTCTCTCTCTCTCAGTCTCTGTCTGTCTGTCTGTCTCTCTCACTGTCTCTGTCTCTCTGTCTATCTCTTTCTCACTGTCTCTGTCTCTCTCTCAGTCTCTGCCTGTCTGTATCTCTCTCTCTCTCTTTCTCACTGTCTCTGTCTCTATCTCTTTCTCACTGTCTCTCTCTCTTTCTTCTCTCACTGCCTCTGTCTCTCTATCTCTCACTGTCTCTCTGTCTTTCTCTCTCTCACTGTATCTGTCTCTCTTTCTGTCTCTGTCTCTATCTGTCTCTCTGTCTCTATATCTTTCTCTCTCTCGCTGTCTCTGTCTCTCTCTAACTTCCATGTGATAGTTATTGATGTGTAATGTGCGAGAGAGATCTGAATCTATAACGTGTCAGTTCTTCAACTATTACACGCCAGTTTATAGTCTAGTTCGTCTTGGGTTTTCATCTATTGTGTAAGGTTATAGTCTATTTTGTGGTAGTTCTTGATCTATTATGTGTCGGTACTTATGTTAGCTCTTGATACATTATTCCTTGTTCTTGATCTATTATGCATTAG
Organism: Cherax destructor; assembly: GCA_009830355.1. Lineage (NCBI taxonomy): Eukaryota > Metazoa > Arthropoda > Malacostraca > Decapoda > Parastacidae > Cherax > Cherax destructor. The sequence goes on from WNWK01000006.1 coordinate 890,669, forward strand.
TTCTCGGTCTAACTGCGTGTTAGCTCGTGATCTATTGTGTTAATACTTCATCTATTTTGTATAGATAGATAGATAGATAGAAAAAATGATTCCATGAATATTATTTAAGTATTCCAAATTTTGCTTGTAACAGACGATAATAAACTGACCATATATACCGTGATGTATACCTGTTAATCCCTTTTAGGCCTAGTTCGTAGGCCTTTTGTGTATCCATTTGTTCTTGTGCTTCCGTCCTGGGGATGACGTGAACATTGAACTAGCCATTGAACTGCACACTGAACTTAGATCAAGATGTTGCACAGAGGATTTAGACAAAGTTTAAACAGAGGATTTAGACAAAGTCTAAATCTTCTGTGTTACATCTTTATCTAAGAATGAATGAAGTGAATCAGTGCATGAAGGTGAATGAAGCCTGCATGGAAGGAAGAAAAAACCGGAGAGTAGATTGATTGCCCGATAGATGCGACTGTTGGTCTGAGCAATAGAGATCAGTCCAAGGTTTTATTAAGAAAACTTATCGCTCAAAAACTTCGTGTTCTGTCTGAAGTGTATTTGTAGGAACATAGCATAATTTATAGAACGAAAAAGCACAATACCATGACTGGAACAATACACAAATAACCCGCACATACTAGAGAGGAGATTACGACGACGTTTCGGTCCCACTTCGACAATTTATAAGTCACACTAACAAACGAGGGTGAGAGAGTAATTTGTGAAACATAATGTATATCAGTGGTAAAACAAACAGAGCAGTTTCAATATATCATTTATGTCACTACCAACATGCAAATTAGTAAGACATTTGTGAAACTATATTAAATATTTATCTTTACCATCTTGATATTCTAAAAAAAAAAAATACCATTAGGAATACTTCAGGAGCACTGAAAATACGCCTACTGGCCCATGCTAGATTGCAAGAAACAAATTTGTCAGCATTCTTGCCTTGCTGCCATGCACAGGAGAGATTGATTTGCATTGGGGGCCAATGGCCTCTTTAAAGACTTGAAGGGAATTGCTTAAAGTTGCTGGTCCACCCTGGACTGCCTTGTGAGAGGAAGAAAGACGGCGCCGCTTTAAACATTATTGATTTGCTTGAGGAAATGATTCCTTTAACTGTCTTCTCTCTTTAAACGTTAGTCATTTTGCCTGGGTAAGTTTGTCTGGGTGAGTTGTGATGGTGGGTGAGTTGTGGTGGTAGGTGAGTTGTGATGGTGGGTGAGTTGTGGCAGTGTTGTTGTTGTGGTTGTGGTGGTGGTGGTGGTAGTGGTGGTGATCGTGGTGGTGCTGGTCGTGGTGGTGGTTGGTTGCATTGGAGTACTGAGTCTTATTTTTGGGCTGATAATGGTAGCAATACCGAAGAATATGAATAAAAATTAATATTTATTATTATTATTATTATTATTATTATTATTATTATTATTATTATAATTATTATTATTATTATTATTATTATTATTATAATTATTATTATTATTATTATTATTATTTTATTATTATTATTATTATTATTATTATTATTATTATTATTATTATTATTATTATTACTATAACCATCATCATCTTCAACATTGCAATATATGAAAAAAGTTTTCATGACGTACTTCTGACTTTTTTCATCAATATTTTCAATTGAAAATACTGAAACTGGATATTGTTTTATTGATTTTTAAGAAACTGTTTAAAAATAACCTTGTTTGAAGCACAGATAAAATGCCTAATATGAAAAAAAGTTTATCTATATATATACTTTCATAAGAATTTTCTAATTTAAATTAGTATATCCGATGAATTTTTTTTTATTATACATTGTAAATTTCATTGTTTAAAGTATATAAATATATATATGTCGTGCCAAATAGGTAAAATTGGTCAATTATAATTAAGTTCTTTCTAAAAAAATTCTCTTATAGGTTTAAAGATATATATATATTTTTTTACGTTAATGTAAAAATTAATAATTTTGTACCAAAAGACCTTAGAAAACTTACCTAACCATATTATAACAAGCGCAATTTAATTTAGCCTAATCCAACTAAATGTATTTTAGATAAGTTTACAATTATTTAATAACAAACAAACACAATGAAATATATTTTTTTCGTTGGGTTCAGAATGATTTTCGCTAAATTATTGCATACACAAGTTTTCGCTTGTCTTATTCGGCAAGAAGAGCGTTGTTATTTAGGCCAAAATAGCAAGTTTTATCTATTAGGCACATAAATAAATAAATATATATATATATATATATATATATATATATATATATATATATATATATATATATATATATATATATATATATAACTGTTCATCAACCTATTTGTTGCTATAAATAAAGCTTATCTTATCACCATACAGAGATCGGCTCTTTGATGACGAGGATAAGATTGCTGGGTTATGGTGGCCACAGTACACAGTTTCTGTAGTTTGCGTAATGGATGTAGGCTGTTGGGCGCCACGGTAAGACACCGCTATCGGCTTGATCCATCGTCCTTGACCGCTGGCAAGTCGGGAGTTCCGGTGCTTCGATGGTCGGCGAATATCGTCGGCTGGTCGGTGGTTGATTTAGGTGTTCGGGGGATAATTTTCTCGGCATTATTAGTGTGTGGATGTGCGTTTTGTCGAAGGTGTATATAAGTAAATGGGTATTCGGAATTATGTTGTTTTTCATATTTGTATGTTTCTCAAGAATTCACATTTTGGGTTGGTGAAGTTTTATGCTGGTGTAGTGCGGTGATTATATGTTGTTACCTATATAATGTATTCTGTCTATTAATAAAGTACATATATAATATATATAGGGGGTGGTAGGATAAAATATTCAAACAGCTCTTGGGAGAACCTTGAGTTTTCCCTGAGGTGCATTTAATGTCTTCTCTGAGGATGAGGGTCCCCAATAAAGTTCTAGAGGTGGTACCTCCCTATATATATATATATATATATATATATATATATATATATATATATATATATATATATATATATATATATATATATATATATATATATATATATATATATATATATATATATATATATATATATATATATATAATATATATATATATATATGTTGTGTGTGTGTCTGTGTGTGTGTGTGTGTGTTAGTTACTTTGTCCTAGGCACATGCATGCACTGGGCTTGTGTATGTGTGTGTATGTGTGTGTAGAAACATTGAAATGTTTTGCCCGGAATGTGTGTATGTGTGTGTGTGTGTATGTGTGTGTGTGTGTGTGTGTCGTGCCGAATAGGTACAATTTAAATACCAACGCTCTTCTTACCGAATAAGGCAAGCGAAACTCTGTCTATGCAATAATTTCTCAAAAATCATTCTGAACTTAATGAAAAAATTATATTTCACTGTGTTTGTTTATTATTTAATTATTGTAAATTTATCTAAAATATATTTAGTTGGATTAGGCTAAATTATATTGCGCTTGTTATAATAAGGTTAGGTAAGTTTTTTAAGGTTCTTTTGGTACAAAATTATTAATTTTACATTAACGTAAACACACACACAAGAAGTGAAGAGGCTGCTGAGTGAGCTAGATACCTCAAAGGCGATGGAGCCGGACAACATCTCTCCATGGGTCCTGAGAGAGGGAGCAGAGGAGCTATGTGTACCACTAACAACAATCTTCAACACATCTATCGAAACAGGGAGACTACCTGAGGTATGGAAGACAGCAAATGTAGTCCCAATTTTTAAAAAAGGAGACAGACACGAAGCATTAAACTACAGACCAGTGTCACTGACATGTATAGTATGCAAAGTCATGGAGAAGATTATCAGGAGAAGAGTGGTGGAGCACCTGGAAAGGAACAAGCTTATCAATGACAGCCAGCACGGTTTCAGGAACAAGAAATCCTGTGTCACAAACCTACTGGAGTTCTATGACAGGGTGACAGCAGTAAGACAAGATAGAGAGGGGTGGGTAGATTGCATTTTCTTGGACTGTAAGAAGGCGTTTGACACAGTTCCACACAAGAGATTAGTGCAAAAGCTGGAGGACCAGGCAGGGATAACAGGGAAGGCACTCCAATGGATCAGGGAATACCTGTCAGGAAGACAGCAGCGAGTCATGGTAAGTGGCGAGGTGTCAAAGTATCTGGACAGGCTGCAAGCCTGGTCCAGAAATTGGTTCCTGGAGTTCAACCCCACCAAGTGCAAAGTCATGAAGATTGGGGAAGGGCAAAGAAGACCGCAGACGGAGTACAGTCTAGGGCGCCAGAGACTACAAACCTCACTCAAGGAAAAAGATCTTGGGGTGAGTATAACACCAGGCACATCTCCTGAGGCGCACATCAACCAAATAACTGCTGCAGCATATGGGCGCCTAGCAAACCTAAGAACAGCATTCCGACATCTTAATAAAGAATCGTTCAGGACCCTGTACACTGTGTACGTTAGGCCCATACTGGAGTATGCAGCACCAGTTTGGAACCCACACCTAGCCAAGCACAAGACTAGTCCCGGAGCTAAGGGGTATGTCCTACGAGGAGAGGTTAAGGGAAATCGACCTGACGACACTGGAGGACAGGAGAGATAGGGAGGACATGATAACGACATATAAAATACTGAGAGGAATTGACAAGGTTGACAAAGACAAAATGTTCCAGAGATGGGACACAGCAACAAGGGGACACAGTTGGAAGTTGAAGACTCAGATGAATCACAGGGATGTTAGGAAGTATTTCTTCAGTCACAGAGTGGTCAGGAAGTGGAATAATTTGGGAAGCGATGTAGTGGAGGCAGGATCCATTCATAGCTTTAAGAAGAGGTATGATAAAGCTCATGGCGCAGGGAGAGTGACCCAGTAGCGACCAGTGAAGAGGCGGGGCCAGGAGCTATGAATCGACCCCTACAACCACAACTAGGTGAGTACACACACACACACACACACACACACACACACACACACACACACACACACACACACAACACAATATATATATATATATATATATATATATATATATATATATATATATATATATATATATATATATATAAACACTGTCTCTACGTCCACAGCAGGACTCGAACCTGCAAACTCTGTATCAGAGTCCACAGTACTTTACCACGGAGCCAGACCTCAGATTGGCGCCTAACCGAAGCTAGACGATGTTTTCTCATACCCTGGGGTACCAGGTGCCCATACCTATCTGGGGTCTGGCTCCGTGGTAAAGTACTGTAGACTCTAATACAGAGTTTGCAGGTTCGAGTCCTGCTGTGCACGTAGAGACAATGTTTGTAAATAATTTCGCTTGTTTGCGAAGCCCTAATACACATTTTCATTGATTTTTCTAAATATTTCGGGGTCTTGAGTACCATCATCAGTGCCTAAAATATACAATAATTTACCATCCAGAACAACTACTTTACTTCAATAAGATTTTTTTTCTATTTAAAACAAAGTGCCAAATTAAAAATCTAAATGAGGTACAGAAAACATCTTTATACTTATGGAATACTTAACCGGAGATATTGAATAATACAAAATTGAAAACTCCCCCATAAAATTAAAAATTAGTAATGTGAAACAGATTTATGGGTGTAATAGCCTTACTTTCGCTATACAGTGGTCCCCCGGCTAACGATCACCCCGGAAATCGTACAAGTATGTAAATATAATATTGTAATGGCTTGTGGAAGTGTATTTTTGGGGGTCTGAAATAGATTACTCCTACGTGACATTATTTCTTAAGGAAGTAAATTCGTTCGATAATGGCACTTGAGCAGGCTTCTGCAATGAATTTTAAACGTTATCCGGGGGGACCACTGTATATGGGGACTGAGAAATAAGAGTTTTGTGTGGTGTTGAGGTCGGATCTGTGAAGCCCCCAGAGATGAGGGCTGGCTGGTTCAGTGTCGGTGATCAATGTTTGCAGAGTAAGATTGCGTAGATAGGGGTAAGCCAGTGTGGGTAAGATTTACCCAAATGTTCTGAGATGACGTGTTTGAAGATTAGTGAGATAGTCCGCGCGTACCATGAGATGGTACCCTATCGTGAGGGACTACCCACGTCTTTTGAGGTACTCCCCACGTCTTATAAAGTACTACTCACATATCATGAGGTACCTTCCAAGTACAGTCATTACAGCCTCAACGCTGCAACAAATAAACAACACTGGTTCAGAAAATAGTTCCAATATTACCTTTATAGCTGAATGCAAATTAGAAACTTAATTTATATTACGCAGTTCTTTAAGAATGTGAAATCACTGATTCCGTAAGATAGGTTAATATGCTCAACAATATCCCCACAAGAAAACAGAAACACAGGAGGTTCATTGATCTGTACATTTCGGCCCCCTTCTGTGTTTCTGGCTTCATGTGTTTTGTAAGTGAGCCCTGACAAGTGTTCATTACGCTTTAGTTATTCATTGATTAATATATAATATTTCTTCTGGGACTGTGCAAGTTACAGAAGATGATACAAATTTGCTATTGAAAAACTTTCTCAACACAATGTAAAATAATGTATATGTATAAGCATTTTGTCAAAAATAATTCAACAATTATTTAACATCAGTATTCGAGAGTTCATAAGTTGAACAGATATAGGCCTTGTTAATAAGGGTTCTAATGCTATTTACTTTAACTAGTTTTTTGAGAAATTATAAAATATGAATATTATTTTCTAATATATTGTAAATATAAATGTTTCATTGTTATTCATGATAACATTACCAAGAAATACATGTTGATTTTTTTTTAAATTTCACGTGAAAATTTCATGTTTACATAGTCTTAAATTTTTTTTACAAATTTACTGTCATGTAATCACTGACCGCGGGTTCGAACCCCACCCGTGGTATGGTTTACTGTCATGCAATCCATCCTTAAAAATTAGAAAGAGTTATCCCACATACCTTTAATAATACAAGGGGTTTTAAATTAATGCACAAACATTCTCTCCATTACAAGGGTTTGGAGGATAGTTGACAACTATCTATATTTCTTCATAGTAGCAAATAATGGCATTTGCAAAAGTTGGACCGAGGAGAATCCATAGCAGCCCCGACCATCTGCGAGTACATGTTGCAGTTAAATGCAAAAAATAAATCTGACGTTGCAATTTCTAAAAGTTTGCAAAGTGTTTTTTTCTATCTGAACCAAAGTTACGTCTATTACCCAGTGTCATTTATCCAACAAAATATTTATAGTCTTTTCCAATAAATAAACAAATAATGATTGTATATCTATACTTGGCGTTTAAACTAACCTTCCATATTTTGAAAAACATAATTCTTTAACTGATTTAAAAAATATATCTTGTAGTCATTTTTTATTTTTTGTAAATGAGGGACAGTAATGGTAGCAAAAAATTGACAGGATTATAACTGAAGAATCCATTAAAATATATTATTGATCGTATTGGATAACCTTGCTTATGTATTTTGAACAAGCTACAGATTAATTTGACAATTATAGTTTTAAATTGACTGACATTGTTTTATATGTATTTATTTTTGCTTTTAATGTAAACCAGCTGACTTTCTTGAAGTCTTTGAAAAATAAAGAAAGATGATTATCACGCCTCTGGATTTTCTATTTCCTTCTCATATATATATATATATATATATATATATATATATATATATATATATATATATATATATATATATATATATATATACATGCGTGTTTGCAGAACAACCACTGTAAAAAAATAGTGAAATTATGAAGGAGCTTTATCAAGATATCCTAACAGACCGAAACGTTCTAGCAGCAAAAAAACTGCTTTATATTTTTTGCCTGTGTACTACGCTTTTGTATCCAGTTCTTTTATCAATGCAATTTTCATAAATCCGTAGAAATATAGGAAAATAAGATTCAGAAAGTTCTGATATCTATCAGTCACCTAAATGGTATATTTGAAAGAGTAATGTAACTTCGAGTAGAACTCGTCTTTTGGAAAAAAAGAAAAGACGGTAAAAAAAAGCAAGGATTTAGATCTAGATTACAGACTTTGCCGCTAAAGCTGCTGCTTTATTGTGAATGCCGAATCCCTATTGTGGACGGTGGCGCAAGAAAATGTAGATGCACCAAAGGCCTATTAACGAGGCCCTAAAAAGGTTAACAGGAGTAACGCTTGATATATTTACAATGTATGTTTTAGCTGTCACAGCCTACTAAGGAAATTTGCTTTAAATGTTTTGTATTTTATTTCCATTAATAAGATTCCTTAACATATGTTAAAGTATCTTCCTCGGAAAATGAACAAACACATAGTTATCATTTCTAAATGTCAAACTGACAGATGTACTTGTAGCCAGGCTTAAACCTGGCAATTATATCAGTAAGTACTTGTAACCAAGCCTATTACATCTTAAGTCTGTTTACAGTGCAGAAGCTGATCCGTAAATGTGTTTATCTACGTTCATATTACATTGAGTTATAGATCTACTCAGGCTTCTAGTTATATACCTGTGATATTCAGATTCAGTATTTAATTCTCTCGTAATATTATTTCCAATACTTGGCACAGATATTCTGTCCCTTCTTTGGATAATTTGACATATTTAGCTTCTTCTATGACCGTATTGGTCATGTCACTATGTAAGTAAATTACCTTCAAGGATGATTTAATAATAATCGAAGAGTTAAGCTCATTGTCATAAGTTAACTTTAGTGCCATTAGGATGACAAACAATTCAGTTTGTACTATAGACGCCCAGGTGTTAATTCTTATGCCTAACTCAACATAGTTGCCATAATTCTTATCTAGGGAGAAGGCAACAAGAGCAGTTGCAGCCCTGCCAGTAGACTCCTGCTTAGATCCATCACTGTATACAATTTGTGATGTATTATTACTATCAGTTAAAAAATAAATTTCATCTTGGGTAGTTGCCTTGACAGTTGTTACAAGAATTGTATTACTAGTGATAAGGTACTTTAACATTTGATATTAAATGAATACCACTTAAATAGATGGGTAAAATGCTCTTGTTGTCTAAAGACAGTTGGTTCATGCTATAAAATTTAACATAATTGCACGTTTTTCACATTCTATTTAGTTCTGCGTTTATTTACCTCTAGACAATTAGCAGTCTTTATGGTGACAGCGCCTGGTTCATTTCATACCATTTTAATACCTAATACAGTGATACTATGATCACTAAGCTTCTTCCTCATATTAAAAATCTTGATAACACTAGGAAATCCAAGAAAAATTCTAAGATCTTCGTTTTACACTAGTTCTAAGAGCCGGTGAGAATTTTTCTTGATCTATATTAACACGAATAACTAAAGTGTGACGGGCTCTTGTCAGTGCCCACTAATAACCCAATAATAACATAGGTAATTAATTAATTATGGAATGGAGGATTTACTGGAGAATATGTCTACACCAAAATTTAACATAGCTGATGTTTTCAACTTACAAATAAATGGATTGGGCATTGTCTCCTTCTTACTAAGTCTTAATGGCAGATGTGATGAGGCCTAGTTGATTATATATTATATGTACGTCATTATATATTATCTATACATAATTATATATTATCTGAACGTCATTATATATTTGAAAGTCATTGTAAATTATCTGAACGCTATTATATAAAATATCTGAACGCTATTATATAAATTATCTGAACGTGACAAAGAATGATACTCATTTTTCTAAAACCCTGTTGAATAAATCACGAAACAAACAGCTATATTCTTAGGTGAGGTAGTTAGTGTTTTTAGAAGAACACTAATTAGATATTAAATAGCCTGGGAGTGAGAACGCCTCTCCCATGTGTACCTTGGGACATTTCCTTAGTGTCATTTCTCAAAACTTGGTATAAAAAAGAGGAAACTCTGATTTATAACTTACTATCCAACTTAGAAGGTTACTACCAATAGTAACTTTAATTCCAGTTAGTTCCTTCTATTTGCTCATTTCCATAAATCTTGTTGAGGATCTGTATGACCCCAATGGGTTTAGAGCCTCTACTTGAATGTAAAGAGGAGGTGAAGGAATAGGAGGAGGAGCAGGAAGAAGAGATATAAAATGGAGGTAGGAAGGAGGATTATTGTAGGGGAGACAGAGAGAAAGGAGCAAGGAGGGAGGGGTTGGGAACGAGGAAGAAGGAAGTAGAGATTAAAGAAGAAGCTGAGGCTATAAAGAGAAGCCGAGAAAGGAAAAGAAGGAGGAGGAAAAGGAGTGGAAAAGAAAAAAGAGAAGGGATTCTAGGAAGGATAATTATTATTATTATTATTATTATTATTATTATTATTATTATTATTATTATTATTATTATTATTATTATTTATTATTATTATTATTATTTATTATTATTATTATTAATTATAATAGTTATCATTATTATTAATTATAACAGTTATTATTATTATTATTAATTATAATAGTTATTATTATTATTAATTATTATTATTATTATTATTTCTATTAAATATTAGGAATAATAGCTTTTTTGTGTTAAGTATTTATATAATAATTTAAATAAATCAACCTTCTAGGAGCTGTATTATTTATTCATATATATATATATATATATATATATATTATATATATATATATATATATATATATATATATATATATATGTATATATACGAGCCTAATTAAAATTTGCACAAAAAAATACACGTGTAAATAATATTTTTGAAAATGTGAGAAATCTAAAGAGGGGCAAATTGACTTAGCGATTTAACTTATCATATTTACATTGAGTTGGTAATTCTGAAATATATGAAACAAATGTGAGAGGAAATAATAAAAAAAAGGGGTGAAAGCAAATAGAGGAGGACACTGGATAAATACGACATGGAAAACACGCAGGGAAATTAAATTAAAATGTAAAAAAAAGTAACAATATATATGAAAAAACTCACCTTGGTAAAAAAAAAAATCTATAAATCCTTTTGCTTATCTATTATAAAAATAAGAAAAGTATCATTTTTTCCAACGTTGAAGCAATTTTAGAGAAACAAGTTTATAAAAAAATGATTATAGAAATTATTTAAAAAATCAGAAAAATGTTAATTATAATTTAATTCTACAAGGCGGTAGACATGTCTACAAGGTCTCAGAAACGTTTAAAGTAAAGTACAAATATTAAATAATGCAGAACTTTATTCCATAATAAAGTGTATGCATATATATATATATATATATATATATATATATATATATATATATATATATATATATATATATATATATATATATATATATATATATATATATATATATATATATATATATATGCAAGAAAACCACTATGAAAAAATAGAAGAATTCCAAGCGCTTTCGTGACTACTCACATTATCAAGGAACTATAACAGGAAACATGACAAGAAGGGCTTATATAAGGGCGAGACTACACCTCACAGTCACATCACACTAACAAAGACTACACCTCACAGTAGCGTAACATCGCACGACTCTGTGAAGAGGAACATAAGAAAGGACCTGAAACTCTTCCCAAGAATTAAGATTAGTCCAATTTATTATTAAATTCTTCCCAAATTTTATTAATTATAAATGAATCCAATTTATATAAACCAAAAGAAATATTCATATTATTTTCAAAACTGCTTTTAATGAAACATGATTCTATTATATTTCTCTCAAATATATATATATTATATATATATATATATATATATTTATAAGGGGGATATAAAATAAGGTCTTGGATAAATCTCCAGGAAACACGCAATAATGGAATTCAAATTGATAAGTAGATTTAGAAAGGATATAGGAAAATATTGGTTAAAAGGAGTTGATGAGGAACTATTGCCTAGTAGGTAAAATAGAAGTATGACCTTGGGTAGTTTCAAGTTGGATAAATTTAGTAGAGAGGCAGTTTGATGGAGACTTATAGAATTATTTAATCAGAATTTCATAACTTTATTTCTTGGGTAGAATGTGAAATTAGGTTGGGCAATTATTCTGTTAGTGGGATGGATTGATGAAGGACCTTATCCTAGTATGCCAACAGTGCTGCAATGTTCTCTTTCTTATGTTCTTATGTATATATATATATATATATATATATATATATATATATATATATATATATATATATATTTTATATATATATATATATATATGCTAATTCGGAAAATTTTGATACATAAATTTACACAAATATGTAAATTTGGAATATACAAATTTAAAAAAAATGTGTCCGGAATTGTGTGAATATATTTTGAGCTCCGTGTTCATATTATATTCATCAGTTATAGAAAAAATCATATTGAAATGTACCTTATTTATTGAAAGTAATCTGCTGTTTATAATAATAATAATAATAATAATAATAATAATAATAATAATAATAATAATAATAATAATAATAATAATAATAATAATAATAAAATAATAATAGTAATAATAATAATAATAGTAATAATAATAATAATTGTAATAATTGCAACAACAAAAGGCAGCAGTTAGAATAATAACAAATTCACACTCCAGGCAATATACTCCACCAATATTCAAAAACCTAAACTTACTCACCATACAAGACATCCATACTTTTTACTGTGCCTATTACATACATAGAACACTGTATGCAAATATTAACCCACCACTCAAACTTCTCCTTACCAATTTTAACAGGACACATGACCATAACACTAGACACAGATCACTCCTCGATGTTCCCCGTGTCCATCTAACACTATGTAAAAACTCAATGCATATAAAAGGCACGAAAATTTGGAATTCATTACCTATCATTGCCAAAGAAACCCTACCTGTACCCCAATTCAAAACGATGCTAAAAACCCACCTTCTCACCCAAAGCTAAGTGAACAATATCAAACATTCCCAACAAAGTAGAATAATCACTTAAATGTAAAAACCTGATTAATCACTTAAATGTAAAAACCTGTTATGAATAATACATACTAAGCTAACTGTTTCTATAACATTTACATTATAATGACCACGTAAACGGTAACTGCAATGCAATTAATTGTTTTAAATTATCTCACTCAATTAGTTGCATTGCTGCAATTAATTGATATGTTCAACTTATATTCAAACTTTATAACTTAGATACACAATTATACTTATTTTATAAATTATCAACCATAATTTTTTACCATGTAGTCTACTATTAAATAGTCCTAAGAATGCCCGCAATGCACAGCATATTAAGGGCTTTTGGCATGTACATTTCATTTATACCTATGTATCATGTCTACCTAACTATGTACCATTGTACCATGTCTAAATAAAGTATTATTATTATTATTATTATTATTAGCAGCATCAACAACAATAATATTAATATTAATAATAATATCATTGTAGACGATTACACTATGTAACAAAAGTTCACTTTTGTGGTGTTCCTGGGAAATAAGCATCATTTCCCAATTCTTTACAACTAATCAAAATTTAAAAAACACAGTTTTGATCCCAAAACTTTACTTTTGTGGTCAGGACACTTCTGGAACACTTTCAAGAAAGACTCATGTAAAACTATTATGTTCTAGGGTTTGGCAAATATATAAACAGGGGCTCACAAACCAGCATTCAGTTCAGCTCTGGCTGCCTAAGAAGACACAGAAGAAGTGGCATCAAGAGGTTGCAATCATTCTCCAGATGCATTCTGCTACATATGTGGTCAATTCATTAAGACAAGAGCAAAGAAGTTCTCTGTAACAGCATCTAAAAAAATGTGTGAAGCTTACAAAGCATATTTTGGCATGCCAGTTGTGGACCAAGACAAGACCTGGGCACCTCATGTTGTTTGACCATTGTAAGAAAACATTGGAAGGTAAGAAAGTTATTAGTTATATGAAGGGTAAAATCTTGAATAGGAACATTTTTTAAATAAAATGTAAGAAACTAATTCTTTTGTTCTTTTACAGGATGGTATAGAGGTGAAAAAAGAGCCATGAAGTTTACTGTCCCTAGAATATGTCGTGAACCCACTGATCACTCAACCAACTGCTACTTCTGTCTGGTGGATCCTTACAAACGCAGAACTGGGAAAAAATGCATCTGCTATTTCTTATCCAGGCCTTCCCTCTTGTATTGCACCAGTACCACACAGTGCTGATCTTCCTGTACCTACACCTTCAGAAAGAAGTCAACCGTCAGAAGAAGACAGCAGCAAATCAGAAAATGAAGAGCACAGTGAACAAGACTATGATCTCACAGATGCAGCTGTTGGGAGGAATCCTTACTACCCAAAACAAACACACCTCAATGACCTTATCAGAGATCTTGGTTTGACAAAGTCAAATGCTGAGCTTTTGATTTCAAGGCTCAAGGAGTGGGTCTTGATGGATGAAAGTGTACAAGTGACAAGCCAAAGAAAACGTCACCAATATTTCTCAAACTTCTTCACTAATGAAGACAGGTTGTGCTACTGTAGTGATGTATCAGACCTGTTTGATGCAATTGGAATTGCATGCAATCCAGATGAGTGGAGACTCTTCATTGACAGCTCCTGCAGAAGCCTAAAAGCTGTACTTCTGCACAATGAGAACAAGTATTCATCTCTTCCCTTGGCTCATTCAGTGCATCTTAAGGAGGACTACAACAGTGTCAAAATTTCTACTGGAAGCTTTGAACTATGATAAGTATGGCTGGGAGGTTATTGGAGACTTCAAAATGGTGGCATTTTTGTCGGGACCCCAAGGAGGTTTTACCAAGTTTCCCTGTTATCTATGCCATTGGGATAGTAGAGACAGAGCAGCACATTACCAGAGGAAGCACTGGCCTCAAGGGACTGAGTTCTCAGGAGGAAGACATAATATCAAACATAAACCATTGGTGGATCCTCAAAAGGTTTTGTTCCCTCCATTACCCATCAAACTAGAGCTAATGAAACAGTTTGTTACAGCTCTTGACAAAGAGTCTACAGCCTTCAAGTATCTTCAAGACTTCTCTCCCAAGCTATCAGAGGCGAAGGTGAAGGCTGGCATCTTCACTGGACCACAAGTCACGAAAATCATGGAGTCCTTAGAATTTCCAAAGAAGCTCACAGAGAATCAAAAGGAAGCCTGGGAGAGTTTTGTTGCTGTAGCACAGGGCTTTCTGGGCAACAACAAGGCTGACAATTATGTGGAACTTGAGACCTTGGTAAAAATCTATGGTCAGATGGGTTGTAGAATGTCCCTTAAGGTCCATATCCTTGATGCTCATCTTGACAATTTCAAGGAGAACATGGGAGCATACTCAGAGGAGCAAGGGGAGCGCTTCCACCAAGATATAATGGACTTTGAACTCAGATATCAGGGATCTTATAATGAAAACATGATGGGACATACATTTGGGGGCTTAAACGGGAAAGTGATTTGTTTCATGCTTGCAAATCTAGAAAAACTGTTCATTTTTAACTTTGTAAATATTTCATAAAGTTTAATATAAAATTTGTGTAAATTTTATTTTATTTATGTAAATTTTATTTATTTTATTATATGTATTTGTTTTACATCCAAAACTAGCAAAAAATATTGAAATTTAGCCATTTTTTGGTCAAAAATTGATTCTGTAAGCCACAAAAATAAAGTTTAAAAGGAATAATGGGTATTTTTTATTGTTTTGTAATAAAAGGAGTTGGAAAATAACACTTGCTTGCCAGAAACAAAAATTGTGTTTCATAGTGTTATTATTTTTTGGTTTGTATATCACATTTCTTGCACGAAAGTGAACACGACTGGAATGAATAGTGTGTTGGAGTGTTGTTGATGTGGTAGGGTAGTGGTGGTGGTGGTAGTTGGGGAGGTGGTTGGGTAGGTGGGAAGGTGGTGTTGGTGGGGCAGTGGTGGGCTGGTCCCAGCTCTCATGGTGTCAGTGTGAAGGAAGTGTGTAGACGGTTACAAGAAACCCAACGATACCAGGAAACGTGAAATATGCCATTTACTGTGACGACATTTCGCTTAGATTAGAGAGAAAATTTTAACCTTAGAGCGAAATGTTCTCCCCGACGTTACTAGTCGTGCTGGAAGTGTTGTTCATGTTCTCCACTGTTCATTTAACGCAGAAAAACAGGTAAATACCTAGAGAACTTTTTGTTTAACATTTTGTACTTACCATAAATAGTTATCTAATTAACTTTGCTCTGCTACTGGGATCTTTGTATTAAAATACATGTGTGTAATAGTGAGATGAACTATATTTACGTTCAACACATCTGGTACTCCCCGACAATTACAATCTTTCGTAATTTCACGTTGTCTTTAAACTATATAATGTAACCCAACTATTTAACGACATATAGAACGAGTATTTTAAAATAACATAGATTTTACAGCTGAGGGCACAATGTCGTATTAGGTAGTCTGTTGGGTTTAAAACCTATCGACTACACAAGGGTCATTAAGGCAGTTTGACACCTGTACATCACCAGTCAAAAATATTTTCTTGCCTAAAACGGGGATCAAAATAAAGCCTCAGTGTATATACACTGAGAAATATAAGTTTCTCGGTGTATATACGCTAAGAGGTATACACCGCTCGGAATATACCTTTGCTCTTATGTCCTTATTTTCAATGCTAGAATCGCGCAATCTGTTGTGTGTAATTCTCTATATTTCTATCAAGTGATAGACATTCTTTCGGCAACACACATACATATTAACATACATACATATATATTAACATACATACATATTAACATACATACATACATACATATTAACATACATACATATACACATACACACATATTAACATACATACATATACACATACACACATATTAACACACATACATATACACATACACACATATTAACATACATACATATACACATACACACATATTAACACACATACATATACACATACACACATATTAACATACATACATATGCACATACACACATATTAACATACATACATATGCACATACACACATATACATACATATACACATACACACATATTAACATACATACATATACACATACACACATATTAACATACATACATATGCACATACACACATATTAACATACATACATATACACATACACACATTACCATACATACATATACACACATATTAATATACATACATACATACACACACACATATTAACATACTTACATATACACACACACACATTAACATACATACATATACACACACACACATATTAACATACATACATATACCCACACATACATATTAACATACATATACACACATACATATTAACATACATATACACACATACATATTAACATACATATACACACATACATATTAACATACATATACACACATACATATTATTATACATATACACACATACATATTAACATACATATACACACATAATAATAATAATAATTATAATAGTTTATTTGGACATGATACAAAGAATTACATTTGGTTATTGAGATTACATGAGGTGTACATGCCTAAAGCCCCTAATATGCAGGGCATTTTGGGCATTGTCGTGCCGATTAAGTAAAACTGGTCAGTTAGCAACAACTCGTTTCTAAAATTTTCTCTTATACGTTTAAATAATCTTTGAAAACTTAGCTAACCTTATTATAACAAGCGCAATTTAATTTAGCATAATCCAACTAAATATATTTTAGATAAGTTTACAATAATAATAAACAAACACAATGAAATTTTTTTTTTCGTTAGGCTCAGAATGATTTTTGCGAAATTATTGTATGCACAAATTTTCGCTTGCTTTATTCGGCAAGAAGAGCGTTGTTATTTAAGACAAAATAGCAAGTTTTACCTATTCGGCACGACATATAATTTTATATATATATATATATATATATATATATATATATATATATTTTTTATATATATATTGTGTGTGCACTCACCTATATGTGGTGTAGGGATTGAGTCGCAGCTCCTGGCCCCGCCTCTTAGCTGGTCGCTACTAGGCCACTCTCTCCTGGCTTCAAGAACCTTGTCTTACCTCTTCTTAGAGCTACATATGAATCTTCTTCCTATTTTCCATCTCTGAAACATCCTGTCCCTCTTTACCTTTGTCAGTTCCTTTCAGTATTTTATATGTCGTTATCATATCCAAACTCCCTATCCCTCCTGTCTTCCAGTGTCATTAGGTTGAGTTTCCTTAACCTCTCCTCGTAAGACATATCCTTTACTCAGGGACTAATCTTGTTGCAACCTTCTGCGCTTCCTCCATTTTCTTGATATGCTTGACCAGGTGTGGGCTCCATACTGGTGCTGCATACTCGAATATGGGCCTGACGTACACGGTGTACATTGTCCTGAATGACTCCTTACTTAAAGTCAAAAAGCTATTCTTAGGTATGCCAGGTACGCCAAGGTTCTCCTTAAATTTGTTTGTGTGTGTGTTTGTGTGTGTGTGTTTGTGTGTGTGTGTGTGTGTGTGTGTTTGTGTGTTGTGTTTGTGTGTGTGTTTGTGTGTGTGTTTGTGTGTGTGTTTGTGTGTGTGTTTGTGTGTGTGTTTGTGTGTGTGTTGTGTGTGTGTTTGTGTGTGTTTGTTGTGTGTTTGTGTTGTGTTTGTATGTGTTGTGTGTTGTTGTGTGTGTGTGTGTGTGTTGTGTGTGTTTGTGTGTGTGTTTGTGTGTGTGTTTGTGTGTGTGTTTGTGTGTGTGTTTGTGTGTGTGTTTGTGTGTGTGTTTGTGTGTGTGTTTGTGTGTTGTGTGTTGTGTGTGTGTGTGTTTGTGTGTGTGTGTGTGTGTTTGTGTGTGTGTGTGTGTGTTTGTGTGTGTGTGTGTGTGTTTGTTTGTGTGTGTGTTTGTGTGTAAATATATGTGTGAGTGCCTCTGTGTTTTATGAAGAGGTGATAAACCCGTAGGGAGTCATAAAGTGCCTAAAACCAGGGTAATTTTCTTGTTTGATACCCGGAGGAGCAGGGAACCTCCAAGTCCTTGGAAGAAGAGCACTTCACCAGTTAGAGCTCTCGATAAAAGGTATTAATATCATTACTATAATCGGGAAGCATTAAACCTACCGCCTTCGTCCTCGGATCAAACCATCTATTTTCCACTCATAGAAAAACATTGCAAGCATCACATTAGTTCCAATTAAATGTACGTTGCAATATTTGCAACATTGTGCAACTCCGGAGACGTGGAAAGAGACACATGCTGTTCAGGACATTTCTTAATGGTCTGTATCACCAGACCTTTAATGGTCTGTATCACCAGACCTTTAATGGCCTGTATCACCAGACCTTTAATGGCCTGTATCACCAGACCTTTAATGGCCTGTATCACCAGACCTTTAATGGCCTGTATCACCAGACCTTTAATGGCCTGTATCACCAGACCTTTAATGCCTGGTATCACCAGACCTTTAATGGCCTGTATCACCAGACCTTTAATGGCCTGTATCACCAGACCTTTAATGGCCTGTATCACCAGACCTTTAATGGCCTGTATCACCAGACCTTTAATGGCCTGTATCACCAGACCTTTAATGGCCTGTATCACCAGACCTTTAATGGCCTGTATCACCAGACCTTTAATGGCCTGTATCACCAGACCTTTAATGGCCTGTATCACCAGACCTTTAATGGCCTGTATCACCAGACCTTTAATGGCCTGTATCACCAGACCTTTAATGACCTGTATCACCAGACCTTTAATGGCCTGTATCACCAGACCTTTAATGGCCTGTATCACCAGACCTTTAATGGCCTGTATCACCAGACCTTTAATGGCCTGTATCACCAGACCTTTAATGGCCTGTATCACCAGACCTTTAATGGTCTGTATCACCAGACCTTTAATGGCCTGTATCACCAGACCTTTAATGCTCTGTATCACCAGACAATTTCTCATCTCAGGTGTCACCTATAATGCCGCATGCGGGTACTGTTGATACACTCTACGGTGTTTTATCGCCTTTATCGCCTGGCTTGATCGTCTGGTCCCCGCTATCGTCAATGTGTTTTTTGATATTTTTTTTTATGAAGCAGAGGCATTGTTTTTACACACACACACACACACACACACACACACACACAACAAAAACTATATATATATATATATATATATATATATATATATATATATATATATATATATATATAATTCTACAACTATATTAGCAATAATGGCAGAATTACCGACAAAATGTTAGGTAAAGGGACACAGATGCAGTTAATGTGACATTTTGTAGTGGCAACGTTTCGCTCTCCAGGAGCATAGCGGCTTGAAGAAGCTCCTGGAGAGCGAAACGTCGCCACAATAAAATGTCTCATTAGTTGCATCTGTGTCCTATTACCAACAACTCTTTTCACTAATATACACAGTATAACACCTACGACAGTTGTATATATATAGACAGCAGACGACGTACTTCGACAGCATCTGTTATCTATGTAAGACGTGGGTAGTTTATGTAGACCGAAATAGACAAACATTATACGTACCTAAATGGTAGGTACAATGTATAATGTACAATGTACATTGTATAATGTTTGTCGGGAAACAGGACAGAAGATTATATTGTTGCAGAGGAACTGAGTTAAAATGTAGAGTTGCAAATTAGCAGAGTAGATGTAGAGCGTCAGTGGGATATGTGGACCGAAATTATGCAATAAAATATTCTTAGTGACAAAATTAGTTATGAGCTGCACTTAGGGATTTGGCTATGAAGAATACAATAGACAAACGAGTAATAATATATATACGATATACTTAGGAAATTTTATTAGACGTTTCGCCCATTGTGGGTGTTTTTCATTTTTTCAGTCCAGTGCAGAGGATTTATGGATTGACCCAACTTCAGGGTATCGATGGGCGAAAAGAATAATAACGTAGATAGGGGTGAAATGTAGCTAATGTTGTTATAAACCTGGGTAATAAATAATAACATTTTGGTTTAGAAAAAACACTTAAGCAAACACTAGGACATATTCATTAGAAAACGCTTCGGTCTTGGGACCTTGATCGCGGAGAGTGAGGTGTGAGTGATGCTTGTGACCTGAAGAATGACATGTTGGAAAGAGAACGGGTAGAAGGTGAGATCATGTGACTCCTGTGTTGGTGGGTAGGTGCTGCTTTGCCTGGCTGACTATCATGTATGATAATGTTTTAGAAATTTTGTGGTTTCCAGTGTTACGTTCTATTGTGTCAGTGATGCTGATTAGCGAGGCTTCTAGACACCGTCGGCGTCTAAGGTCTTGTTTTGTGAGAGCGAGTTGTGCCTCATCCCAGTTCATCAAATGTCCCGTGGGGTCTCTGTGGAGGACACTGGTGTACCTTAAATCGTCTGTTACTAGCATTTCGATGCTCGTTCACGCGGACCGCGTGAAACCCCCCACACCATGGTAATGGTGTGTGGTACCCACCCCACACCATGGTAATGGTGTGTGGTACCCCCCACACCATGGTAATGGTGTGTGGTACCCCCCCACACCATGGTAATGGTGTGTGGTACCCCCCACACCATGGTAATGGTGTGTGGTACCCCCCCACACCATGGTAATAGTGTATGGTACCCCCCCACACCATGGTAATGGTTTGTGGTACCCCCCACACCATGGTAATGGTGTGTGTACCCCACACCATGGTAATGGTGTGTGGTACCCCACACCATGGTAATGGTGTGTGGTACCCACACCATGGTAATGGTGTGTGGTACCCCACACCATGGTAATGGTGTGTGGTACCCCACACCATGGTAATGGTGTGTGGTACCCACAATATGGTAATGGTGTGTGGTACCCCCACACCATGGTAATGGTGTGTGGTACCTCCCACACCATGGTAATGGTGTGTGTACCCCCACACCATGGTAATGGTGTGTGGTACCCCACACCATGGTAATGGTGTGTGGTACCCCCCACACCATGGTAATGGTGTGTGGTACCCCCCACACCATGGTAATGGTGTGTGGTACCCCCCACACCATGGTAATGGTGTGTGGTACCCCCCCACACCATGGTAATGGTGTGTGTACCCCCACACCATGGTAATGGTGTGGTACCACACCATGGTAATGTGTGTGGTACCACACCATGGTAATGGTGTGTGGTACCACACCATGGTAATGGTGTGTGGTACCCACACCATGGTAATGGTGTGTGGTACCACACCATGGTAATGGTGTGTGGTACCCCACACCATGGTAATGGTGTGTGGTACCCACACCATGGTAATGGTGTGTGGTACCCCCCCACACCATGGTAATGGTGTGTGGTACCCCCCCCACACCATGGTAATTGATGTTTCGGGGTGAAACGTCGACAACGAAACCGTATATATGTCTATTTGCAAATACACAAAGGCAGATTTTTCACATGTTATTTTGCCAGTGTGTAAAATAATTAAGAAATTATCATTTACAGTCGCTCATCTCTATATAAATGAAAATTATGTAAATTAAGGGCAAGATTAATTTATTTAAGATAATATTCATTAAATATTCTTCCATCGACATACAAAAGTATTTCTGTTATTAACGGAAGATTGCAATATGGGAAACGATAATGTAATTTTATGCATCAAAAAGACATTAGTTATTCAAAGTATAAAAGTAATTCTGACGAATATAACATCTACATGAAAGTAGATCAAATGTGTAGAATGATACATGACATTAGAAACTATAAATGTGGTTAAAAATCCCACATAGTTTATCATTAAACATTAGGCGACATTAAATACATTACCTTGCAAGGAAGATGTAATAATTACTTTCTGTAACATAGCTCAATACAGTATATATTGAAGCAGTTCTGATATATGGAACAGCCAATGCAAAACGGTGAGGGGAATTCACAGAGGTGATTTGACTTCATCGTCTAGGCAACCAGTGCCTACTGTAGTTTACGTCAGTACGTCAGGGAAGGCCAGGGAGTTAAATGAAGATGTATTTTTTTTTTTAAACTAACTCATCTAGTAATCAGAAAATTAAAGGAGTGAAAAATTTCTGTCAGAGTTGAGAGTCTCGCACTTCAGAATTATCTCTCTATTTCTTCCTCTGTCTCCAGTAAATATTCAATGAATTGGGTTGAAAAAGTCACTGGTTGGCGAAACGTCACACCAGTGCGAAACGTCACACCAGTAAAAATAACCGCTTGTTAAACTTGTTTTATTCATCTATCAGGAAAACTGAGATGGTAAACGCCAAACTAAAGAAGCATCAAACAAGAGAGACTCTATTTTTCGGACGTAATCAAAGACCCTCTTCAGCATTTGGAAAAAAATATATCAAGAGAACACAAAGTAAAAAAATGAAGAAAACATAAAAAATATCCATAATGGAAAATTAAAAAAAAAAAAGAGGAATCGAAATAAATTATATTAGTTAAAATATTAAACTTGAAAAATGACTGATATGGTTTAATGGGTATAAACCTGAAAAAAATGACTGATATGGTTTAATAGGTACTATTGACAGAGTATGTTTAACAGACTTTCCAGTATGAAAATAGAAGCCTGTTAAACGTTATGCACTCTTAGAGGACCGTAAATCTGTTATATATTTCTTGATTATGTTTGTTATGTAAATATAAATTTTCTTTTTTCTTAATAGTTCTGACCGAAAGTTAGTGAACTAACTCACAACTCGCTCAATAAACACACAAACTATTAACATTCACTAAGCTAATCAGAGAACATAGAATATTAACACATTAAGTTAATTATGGAACATAGAACATAAACACTCACTGTACTACACATGAAACATAGAACATTAACTCACACTTTGCCACACATACGACATAGAACACTAACTCACACATGGCTACACCTGAAAATAAGTAACCTTTAACATTTATTTTATCCAAAATAAATAGCAAATGCTATTAACAAAAACATTTTTCAATCCTAATAAATAGCAAATGCTACCACCATAAACATTTTTTAATTCTAATAAATAGCAAATGCTACCACCATAAACATTTTTTAATTCTAATAGCAAATGCTACCACCAAAAAATTTTTTAATCCTAATAAATAGCAAATGCTACCACAAAATATGTATTTAAACCTTATTACTAGTAAATTCTAATAAAAAAATTAAGCACTCATTTAAACCTTAATAACTAATAAATTCTAGCACCTAAATAAGGCATTTTCTTCCAAAAGAGAAACGATTATCAGAAAAGCAAATTAATTTTCACAAGAAAGAGGAAGGTATTAAAACCTCTCTCATACTCTCCAAGACTCTCGTGTTAGCCTCTTGAATCGTCTCTCTCCTCTACTACGTTAATATATCTTTTTATAGTCACTCCGGAGTGGACTTTTCATTCTTATCAGTTAATAACTCCATTGGAGAAGCTCATTAAGCTGTAAGACTCGTTCTTCCGAAATTCAGTTCAGATATAACTGTTAATAATAATAATAATAATAATAGTAATGATACATTATTATAATAATAATGATAATAATAATAATACATTATTATTATTACTATTACTATATTTTATTGATAATAATAATAAATTATAATAAATAATAATAAAATATAGTAATAGTAATAATAATAATGTATTATTATTATTATCATTATTATTATAATAATGTATCATTACTATTATTATTATTATTATTATTAACAGTTATATCTGAACTGAATTTCGGAAGAACGAGTCTTACAGCTTAATGAGCAAATCGCTTTAGACTCAGTTTGCAGGGGCTACACAATATATATTTCGAGAGGTGTATATCCCTCCTTGTATATACAAAGAATTTAATTTTGATATTAAGGATAAAAGTAATTATGTCAATAGATGGTGTGAAGTCTTAATGAACCAAGTGTAATCGATAGACCCATAGGCCTAACCTTTACTAAAATAAAATTGTTTTTAAATTAAACAGATTTATTGATATGTTAGGATTTCATGGGTAAATATATTCGTGTGTGAGTGATTCCTTTATGGGTTTAGAGAGAAATTCAATATATTTTAAATGAGATTTTTGTAAAGATGAGAGAATTGTTTGAGGTTGAGTGTTGGTTTCAAGCCAATCGGCTGTCGGGGGTCATTAAGGTCCCAGTATACTGATTTACTGTCAGTATAAATCAGTGTAAATTATGTGCTAAAGTGAACTAAGAATTGCAGTAAACTCTTGGCGTATATTCACTGAGAAACGCACATTTAAGCGTAAATATACTGAAAAAGACCTCTGGGTATTGTGTATATACACTAAGACCATCATATTTTAATGTATATTTAATGTATATTCGGAGTCTGTGGAGACAAAGAACCTTGTCCATGGAAGTAAAGAGGGGAATGTATGAGAGTATAGTTATACCAACGCTCTTATATGGGTGTGAAGCATGGGTGATGAATGTTGCAACGAGGAGAAGGCTGGAGGCAGTGGAGATGTCATGTCTGAGGTCAATGTGTGGTGTGAATATAATGCAGAGAATTCGGAGTTTGGAAATTAGGAGGAGGTGCGGGATTACCAAAACGATTGTCCAGAGAGCTGAGGAGGGGTTGTTGAGGTGGTTTGGACATGTAGAGAGAATGGAACGAGACAGAGTGACTTCGAGAGTGTATAAATCTGTAGTGGAGGAAGGCGGGGTAGGGGTCGGCCTAGGAAAGGTTGGAGGGAGGGGGTAAAGGAAGTTTGTGTGCGAGGGGCTTGGACTTCCAGCAAGCATGTGTGAGCGTATTTGATAGGAGTGAATGGAGGCATATGGTTTTAATACTTGACGTGCTGTTGGAGTGTGAGCAAAGTAACATTTATGAAGGGATTCAGGAAACCGGCAGGCCGGACTTGAGTTCTGGAGATGGAAGTACAGTGCCGGCACTCTAAAGGAGGGTGTTAATGTTGCAGTTTTATAACTGTAGTGTAAAGCACCCTTCTGGCAAGACAGTGATGGAGTGAATGATGATGAAAGTTTTTCTTTTTCGGGCCACCCTGCCTTGGTGGGAATCGGCCGATGTGTTAATAAAATAATAAAAAATATATATATATATATATATATATATATATATATATATATATATATATATATATATATGATGATGTGACTGTGAGGTGTATTCTGCCCCTTTATAAGCCTTCTTGTCATGTTTCCTTTTATAGTTCCTTGATAATGTGAGTAGTCACGAAAGCGCTTGGAATTCTTCTATTTTTTCATAGTGGTTGTCTTGCATATTTTGATATCACCTGTTTACTGTGATCTTTTGCATATATATATATATATATATATATATATATATATATATATATATATATATATATATATTCATAGTGGTTAACTTGCATATATATATATATATATATATATATGTCGTGCCGATTAGGTAAAACTTGCGATTTTGGCTTAAATAGCAACGCTCACCTTGCCATATAAGACAAGTGAAAATTTGTGTATGCAATATTTTCGCCAAAATCATTCTGAACATAACGAAAAAAATATATTTCATTGTGTTTGTTTGTTATTAAATTAATGTTAACGTATCTAAAATATATTTAGTTGGGTTAGGCTAAATTAAATTGCGCTTGTTGTAATAAAATTAGGTAGGTTTTCAAAGTTTCTCTTGGTACAAAATTATTAATTCTTACATTAACATAAATGAAAAAAATATATCTTTAAACGTATAAGAGAAAATTTTAGAAAGGACTTAATTTTAGATGAGTTCTTGCTAATTGGCCAGTTTTACCTAATCGGCACGACATATATATATATATATATATTCATAGTGGTTAACTTGTAATATATATATATATATATATATATATATATATATATATATATATATATATATATATATATATATATATATATATGTCGTGCCGATTAGGTAAAACTTGCGATTTTGGCTTAAATAGCAACGCTCACCTTGCCATATAAGACAAGTGAAAATTTGTGTATGCAATAATTTCGGCAAAATCATTCTGAACATAACGATAAAAATATATATTTCATTGTGTTTATTTATTATTAAATTAATGTTAACGTATCTAAAATATATTTAGTTGGGTTAGGCTAAATTAAATTGCGCTTGTTGTAATAAGGTTAGGTAGGTTTTCAAAGTTTCTCTTGGTACAAAATTATAAATTCTTACATTAACATAAATGGAAAAAATATATTTTTAAACGTATAAGAGAAAATTTTAGAAAGGACTTAATTTTAGATGAGTTCTTGCTAATTGACCAGTTTTACCTAATCGGCACGACATATATATATATATATATATATATATATATATATATATATTGAGAATGATACTTCTGGGAATAAACACTGAGATAATAACGCCTCTTTGGGCATTTAGTCTGATAATAACATAGCTGGGCGTATATACACCTGAGAAAAACAACTCTGGGAGTATATACGCCGCAAGACGTTGGCATATCTCTTTTCTCACAGTCTTTTGTTTTGTTTTGTTTAATCTACTGACTGTACGAGGGTTATTTAGGCTTCACGTACATAAATACTGAGAGATATATACACGGATATATCAACTTCTCTGAATATATTCCCTGCTGATGATGATGTCAGAATGAGATCGAAATATATAGTCTCTCTTTTGCATTCTGTTTCTGTATTTGGGGTTCCTCAATTCGTACACTGAGAGATATATACCTCACACACACACACACACGGGGCCAGGAGCTATGACTCGACCCCTGCAACCACAACTAGGTGAGCACACCTGGCGGCGCTAGCCTGTGCTAGAAACCTAAGGGATGACTACATTTTACTGAGGGTAGTGGTATACCAACTGTGGGAGAACAGAGGGAGAAAGTAAACAGAGGGAGAGAGGAAGAAGGAACAGAGAGAGAGAAAGAAGCAGTAGTTATATTATATTTTATGTAGTTCATGCCGCCATGGTAAGTCGTATGCAGGTATCTGTTTAAGGTACAAATACAAACACACATCTTGGGTTGTCTTGGGTTGTCTTGGCTGTCACGGTTGTCTTGGTTGTCTTAGTTATCAGCTTCTAAGTGGTAGCCGGTTTCTAGAACTCTGCAGTGGTGAGATTCTCCAGCCTGAGCCTGGGGAAAGTGACCTGGTCGTGATTAGCGAAAGGAGGATCGAGTCTGTTACTCATTGCGCTGTGAATCACACAGGTTTATCTCCTTGAAATCCTTTAATCCTCATGAAATCCTTTAAAGAAACGCGCGTCTCCTTTAATTAAAACCTTTGCAACCCTCACGGGATTATCTAAATTAAATGTTCTAACTGAGGGCAAAGATGTAAGTTACACCTCAAGCTTTATCAAGTGAAGACATGAAGCTCCATCAACTAAAGACATG
Source organism: Cherax destructor (assembly GCA_009830355.1). Taxonomy (NCBI): domain Eukaryota; kingdom Metazoa; phylum Arthropoda; class Malacostraca; order Decapoda; family Parastacidae; genus Cherax; species Cherax destructor. The sequence goes on from WNWK01000006.1 coordinate 918,807, forward strand.
AAGCTCCATCAACTAAAGACATGAAGCTCCATCAACTAAAGACATGAAGCTGCATCAACTAAAGACATGAAGCTCCATCAACTAAAGACATGAAGCTGCATCAACTAAAGACATGAAGCTCCATCAACTAAAGACATGAAGCTCCATCAACTAAAGACATGAAGCTCCATCAACTAAAGACATGAAGCTTCACAGAGAGAGAAACGTTGCCCCAATATTAGCTAATCTTGCTACATGAAATGATGTATTCGTAGCTACAAGAACAGTACTTGTGGTCTCTCGTCTTCAGTTTGTTTTTTCCCATATAACTTTTTTTTTTTTTCAATTTCCATTGTTTGTAGTAACACGTCTTCCTGTGTTAATTCATTCAATTGTTCCACCACTATACTTGCAAAGAAATTTCTTTTTATTGTCCCTCCGACATTATTGTTTGTGTTATTGTCTCTTGTGTTTCGATTTGTGGGTGAAACGTCTTTTGTTGTCAAATAAATGGCTTAGAAAAACTACTAGTTGATAACACTTGAGAAATGTTTCTTAATCTTTATCTTTAGTGTTGTTTAAATGTCTCATTTACCATAACGTCTTCTTTTGGGCGAAACGTTTCATGTCTTGATACTTGTGGGTGATAAACCATTTCATCTAGAACGACATGTTGATTATCGTCAGTGCCGAAACGTGTCCCCTACATAGCAGGCTTCTTCAGTCATATACAGTAGAAAAAAATAATTTTGAAGTGATCAGTCCCTCAACATTGAGGTCCTAACCACCTTGCACCAAGGTTGAGGGACTGATCCCCTCATAATTAATAACTCCAACTCTCTACGGGTTTTATAATCGCCTGTATTCGACTGAAGAAACCTGGTAATAAAGTGTTGCACCTCACCAGAACGATATGTTGTTTTATTTTTTCAATACTTATACAAAATTCATGTGTTTTTTTCTAAATCAGTGGGATCTTGCTGACCTTATTAAGTTGTATATTGTTTCTCTGGGGAAAAACACATTATGAATTTCCTCATTTTTCTGATTTCTGTTACTTTATGACAAGTATCTGGAGTGGTTTTCCCCACTGAAGATTACAATAAATGAAGAAACCGACATAATAGACGAAAGGACATCTTTACTGGATACGTTTCGTCCTCAGACCGAAACGTATGAAAGTACATATTAGGGAGAAGGTAAGTCACTGGTGAAGTTCAGGTGAAGAAGTGAGGTCATCTGTCGACCTGATAATTATTAGTAGGAGATAAATGAGACACCCAAAGGTACCCACATGTTGTGATTTAATGGTTAAGTAACCCGACAAGTTGGATAAAGATTTCCAGATGTTGCACAAGTCTCATTCAGACCCAGATGTTGCAAAAGTCTCATTTAAACCCAAATGTTGCAAAAGTGTCTCATTTAAACCCAGACGTTGCAAAAATGTCTCATTTAAACCCAGACGTTGCAAAAATGTCTCATTTAAACCCAGACGTTGCAAAAGTGTCTCATTTAAACCCAGACGTTGCAAAAGTCTCATTCAAACCCAGACGTTGCAAAATGTCTCATTTAAACCCAGACGTTGCAAAAGTGTCTCATTTAAACCTAGACGTTGCAAAAGTCTCATTTAAACCCAGACGTTGCAAAAGTGTCTCATTTAAACCCAGATGTTGCAAAAGTCTCATTTAAACCCAGATGTTGCAAAAGTCTCATTTAAACCCAGACGTTGCAAAAGTCTCTCATTCAAACCTAGATGTTGCAAAAGTCTCTCATTCAAACCCAGATGTTGCAAAAGTCTCTCATTCAAACCCAGATGTTGCAAAAGTTTCTCATTTAAACCCAGAAGTTGCACAAGTGCCTCATTTATCAACTAGGTTTTCTGAGACATTAATTCGCAGTTTGAAAAAATGGCAGGACGATGCTTACGGCAATTAAAAAAAAAATTGTGTCTATTTTTCTACCTACATAAGTTTAATGAAAAAAATGCGTTTTTATCATCTATTTACGCCGTTAATCGTTTCATCTTTGTAAAATGTTTGGACAAATGAAACATTGATTCTCTCAATCCTATTGCTTCAAACATTGTTTATATCGTAGTGAATCATTTAAATTATTTATCCTTTCGACTAAGTTGCATTTTATTTGCAATACTCTCTACGTTAGCCAAAATATTTTTTTTTATACACGTGTATTTTTTGTGTCGATTATTTCATTCTCAAATTTTTTTTTCAGAATGTTGTAAATACAAGGCTAAGGGCATATACACTGAGAGATGTTTATATCTCTGTTTATATACGACGGAAGATGTCCACCTTTCAATGTATATACATTCGGAGTTTACTTAAATCCCAGTTTTAAGGAACAGAGGATCCTTGACTAGTGGTATACAGGTGACACACAGGTTTAATGACCCTCGTGTAGTAGATAGCCTTTAAACCCACTAAACCATAGACACAAGACCCACAACAGGATTTCCACCAATCATTTCATATTCGATTTTTTTTATATATAAGACAATATCGGTCTCACGCACAAGACCCACACCACGATTTTCACCAATTTGCGGATTAACATGTTTTTTTCCTCTCTGTTCCCGAAATAAAACGGAAGAGAGGCATAGGAAATCGGATAAAGAACGAGAGATGCGAACAGAACACAGTTTGAGGTGATAAATTTGCGTTTTATTCGGCTCAGCTGAACTCCATGCTGAAATAAAGGCAACGTTTTTCTATTTTAAATGGCCTAAAATGAAGATAAATTTGGGTATCTTTATTATCTATGTAATGCATCTTTATTGTCGATATTTTCGACAATAAAGATTCCTAAGTGTTGCAAATGTGTGTCTAACTTTTCTAGATTCCCCATCTATTTAAAAAAAATCTTAGAGGATCTATGGAAAAATTAAAAGTATCATTGGTTGACAATACCTCATAGACGGACATACTTATACAATTAGGAAAATATTAGAAAAAAAATCAGCCAGGGTAATCAAAATCCCTGATCACATAGCAGATAATTTACCACTTCTCCTGACGGACAAAACACACCACACACTTACCACAGTCAATAAATAATAACTGAATAATTTAATTCGGTGTTACAGTCGTGCTAACAAAATAATAAATGAATAAATAAATTACTTAATTATTAGAATGTTCTGTAAATAATTAATTTTCCTTATAATCTAGTATTTGTTAATAAATTATACGAATGTAGAGGTTGGACTCAAGACACTCAAAAATTCTCCTAAAATTTCGAAATGTGTTGCAATTATAGAGGAAATAAATAGCAACAATACTATGAAATAGCATTAATAAATACAGTCAGTGTAAAATAAAGCTTTTTGTCATGTGGTCGAGCCTCTTCGCTGGCTTACCTCTTTATATATATATATATATATATATATATATATATATATATATATATATATATATATATATATATATATATATATATATATATATATATTATTTATTTATTTATTTATTTATTTATTAGCACATTGGCTATTTTCTACCAAGGCAGGGTGGCCTGAAAGAGGGAAAACTTTCATCATCATTCACTCTATCGCTGTCTTGCCAAAGGTGCGCTTCCACTACAGTTATAAAACTGCAACATTAACACCCCTCCTTCAGAGTGCAGACACTGTACTTCCCATCTCCAGGACTCAAGTCCGGCCTGCCGGTTTCCCTGAAACCCTTCATAAATGTTACCCTGCTCACACTCCAACAGCACGTAAAGTCCAAAAAACCATTTGTCTCCATTCGCTCCTATCTAACACGCTCACGCATGTTTGCTGCAAGTCCAAGCCCCTCGCACACAAAACCTCCTTTACCCCCTCCCTCCAACCTTTCCTAGGCCGACCTCTACCCCGCCTTCCCTCCAATACAGATTTATACACTCTCGAAGTCATTCTACTTTGTTCCATCCTCTCTACATGTCCAAACCACCTCAACAACCCCTCCTCAGCCCTCTGGATAATAGTTTTGGTAATCCCTCACCTCATCCTAATTTCCAAACTATGAATTCTCTTCATTATATTCACACCACACATTGCCCTCAGACACGACATTTCCACTGCCTCCAGCCTTCTCCTTGTTGCAACTGTACAATGCATCTTTAGGTGTAAATACCCTTCGTCAGAAATGCTTAAATTCTCGGTGTGTGTGTGTATATACGCTGAAAAAATTCATCACTGTGCACATACCCTAATGTGTATAGTTTCTGTGTAGGTTTAATGTGAATAGTTCCTGTGTAGGTTTAATGTGTATAGTTCCTGTGTAGGTTTAATGTGCAATTATGTCGAATTTTGTTATATTTTAATAACGTACCTACACTCGTATCGGTGGCAGCTCGATCCTACGTCCTCTAAATACGTGAGGCAGGTTACCCTTGCAGCAAGACTTTGTCCATTCTGTTACCTATGATTTACTCTCAAGTTAGTCACAGAAAATTACTCTTATACTTCTAACTCTTCTGAAATTGGGATTTTAAGCTGATTGTAAATTAAATAGAAAATAACATATCGGTAAAAAAAAGGTCATCTATTATACTAAAAAAAATATTTTTATTTTTTTTCCATTTTCATACCGTAATATGTATTGTTTACCCTTTTTTTGTCATGTGGTTAGATTTCCAAACGAGAAATTTTTTTTTTCAGCAAAATGTTTATATAAATAAAATGACCGAGGTGTTTCATGGGATTTTATTAATACATTTCATTGTCATCTTCATTAAATTATATTTACAAAGTGAACTTTTGTTAGAGACAAAGAACATTACAGTATCTAACTGTACTGAGTTAGAAACTAATAATTTTTCAGCTTCTAACTTTGTTGTGAGTAATTTTTTTTTTAACTTCTAAGTACTTCAGTTAGATACTAATCATTGCTCAGCTTCTAACTGTATCGGGGTTAGAAACTAACCAAAATTCATTAACTGTTTTGTGACTAGAAGCTAATTGCGTAATATTTCTAATCGTAGTGTTGTTAGAGACTGATGATTAAGACACTTATGCAACATATGGGAATCTTTATTAAAGAAACGTTTCGCCACACAGTGGCTTCATCAGTCCAATACAAAGGCGAAATGGGTAAATAGAGGAGGAGTTTGAGGTAATCAGTCCCTCAGCCTCAAACTCCTCCTCTACTTACCCCATTCTGCTTTGTATTGGACTGAAGAAGCCACTGTGGGGCGAAACGTTTCCTTAATAAAGATTCCCATATATTGCATAAGTGTCTCAATCATCAATTTGTCGGTTTTCAAAACCATTTATCACATTGTTAGAGACTAACTGTATTCACCGTATACATATACACTGTATGATCTTTTGCATTGTTACTAATGACATCCAGCACCGGTAAATGCTTAATTACTGATACCCAACACTGGTACACCAGCAGTCATTAATTACTGATACCCAACACTGGTACACCAGCAGTCATTAATTACTGATACCCAACACTGGTACACCAGCAGTCATTAATTACTGATACTCAACACTGGTACACCAGCAGTCATTAATTACTGATACCCAACACTGGTACACCAGCAGTCATTAATTACTGATACCCAACACTGGTACACCAGCAGTCATTAATTACTGATACCCAACACTGGTACACCAGCAGTCATTAATTACTGATACCCAACACTGGTACACCAGCAGTCATTAATTACTGATACCCAACACTGGTACACCAGCAGTCATTAATTACTGATACCCAACACTAGTACACCAGCAGTCATTAATTACTGATACCCAACACTGGTACACCAGCAGTCATTAATTACTGATACCCAACACTGGTACACCAGCAGTCATTAATTACTGATACCCAACACTGGTACACCAGCAGTCATTAATTACTGATATCCAACACTGGTACACCAGCAGTTCCTAAATTACTAGTACACAACACTGGTACACCCGCAGTTCCTAAATTACTAGTACACAACACTGGTACACCAACAGTTCCTAAATTACTGAGTGGGTGATCTCGCAAAAATCTATATTACGAGACACATTTCCTGACTAAGAAAACATCACTAACAAAATCATTTGGATTATAAATAATATAAATAAGAAAGCCTTCTATATTTATTAGAAATACTTTTATATAGAAATATTATTGAGAAAGGTTGGATGTAAGTAGACTCTGCCTAGCATGGACCAGTAGACCTACTTGCATGAACCGGTAGGCCTACTGCAATATAAAATCTGCCTTTTTTTTGCACAAATCAATTTTATATGCTAAGAGCTGTTATCCTACCTAGGTTTATTTCAAAGCCCAGCCTTGCATAGGCTAGTAGACCTATTGCACTGTGAGTAGGAACTTCCTAACATAGACCTACTGCATTTGTTATGATTATATTATGTTTTTAGTTATGATAGTTATATGTTTTTATGTTCAGAAAAGCATTCCCTTGGGTTAAAAAAACAAGTAAACACTAGAAGGTATATATTTAGAAAACATTTCGGTCCTAGGACCTAGAAGTGATCAAGGTCCCAAGACCGAAACGTTTTCTGATAAATATATTCTACTGTTTACTCGAGTTTTTTTTTTTAACTAGTCGGTTTCCGGTGCCAAAGTTTATCCCAAACATTTCCTTAACATAAAACTAACATCCCAGTGTTTACAAATGTGACGTAATTAAGCCCTGATCGATGCAAAGTGATAAATCATCCCGTGTTTCTAAATTTTTCATTTTTTTAAATTTCTCATTTTCTAATCCGTACTCCGTTGACAGTCGTTGCCAGTGACCATACCTAAAGTATGTTTACACGGTACTTGTACCAACATATAACTCCCAGCCAGATCATACAAAGCAATAAGCAAGAAAATATAGTATGAAGATCTGTTATAAAATAGGAAGATCTGATATAAAATATTAAAAAAATAATTATTAACAATAATAATAATTAATAATATTAATAACATTATTAATAATTAATAACATTATTAATAATTAATAATATTACTAACACTAACATGAATGATTGATAATACGAATTATTTAAAATAATTAATATTATTAATAACACAAATTTGAATGATAATACGAATTATTAAAAATAATAACCTTAATATGACTTATAATAATATGAATTAATAATAATATGAATTATTAATATAAATAATATGAATTAATAATATCAATATTATTAATATAAAGTATTCAGATTTGACATATTAATCATTATGACTTTACATAAGGTATTAAAATTATATATAAAAATTCTGATCTAATATAAAACAACGAAAAAATCATACTTTAAGTATATGGGTTCAACAATTTCAACAACCCACATAAAAAAAAAATAAAAAAAATCTGAGAAAATCTCTTGTATATTACCCAAATATAATTACTCTCTTGTTCACCTATAAAACATAGTTTAGAGAAATAAATTATTGCACATAATGCAATATAAATTTATTTTGAAATATATCTGGGCTATTTTACCTCCTTGAATATATTTCTGCTTCGTCATATTATTTGTTTGTTAATATCGAGGTTAATTCTCCTGACGCATAATTGGTGAATTGCGTCATTGCGTGACGCAAGACACTGCATGACACAAGTGCATGACACAAGGCACTGCATATCACACAGCACTATATGACACACATCTCTGTATGATAAATATCAATAGTTCTGTTATTAATATAGGGAAGCGTTAAACCCATAGGAGAGTCCTTTCAAATAGAAATTAGCAATTATAGATTTTATATATATTTTTAAAGAAAAACTATATGTGTCAACGGCAAATAATTATACAGATTTGGTTGTTAGTACAGGTGTGTGAGGCTGTTAAAGCAGATGTGTGACGTTGTTACCGCAGGTGTGTAGTGTAGTTACCGCTGGTATGTAGAGTGTAGCTAGCGCAGGTATACGAGGTTGTTAGCGCAGGTGTGTGCATCTGTGTATTGACCCGAGTGGGCGTGAATTTCAAGCTGGTCTTACCTACCTGATAGACACCATTTAGGTCGTGGTGACTTGGATCAAGACCCACAGGTGTGTGTACACTGAAGGATAGACTTCCCTTAGTGTATATACCTTTACATAATATATATATATATATATATATATATATATATATATATATATATATATATATATATATTGGTATATGCTCCTACAGATATTTCAGTGGCCTGCAGAATGCCACGCGCTAGAGCTCAACGTATTCCATACTGAGAGAAACGACAAAGCGATTACAGTTTCAATATACATGAGAGATAACTTGAGTATCTGCTCCAGAAACTGTTGTGAAGACTTAGGAGCAGATGCAGAATCCGCTTGGCTGGTACTCCTGAAGGACACGAAAAGCTGCTTCTTCGGTATGTTATACCGTCCTCAGTACTCGTAATTAACCAGAGGAGACTGCATAACTATGAGCTTTGAATATGGGGTCATGTGTCACCCCATCTCTGTATAAACACTGTATCATGTTGAAAAATACTTGTATTGGATCCACGTCTAGGGAAATGTGTTCTAGGAAGAGACTAGATACCCTAGAATCCACTAGTTTTATCCTGCCACCTCATATATATGAACTGTTATATGTTTAAATGACGGAAATGTAGTTTTTCCAAGGGATATGAATTTCTCCCAAATTTATTAGAAATCAGAGTCCTGTGGCTTTCCAGTGCTTTTTTTTTAAGCTGTTTGTTACCTGGTCACCACGAGAGAATAATCAGCTTGACTTGATTCTGGCAAACAAGGAAACTATACCATATATTCTAGAGATCTTTGAAGAGCTTGGAGTGATCATAAATCTTGAGTACAGGACACAAGAACAATAATTTTAGGTTATCTTTAATTGGATACATATATGCACTCGTATTCTTTAATAAATATTGTCAGCATCAATATACCATCATTGACCATGAATTTTCTACATTTAATATCAACTGGAAATACTTATAAGGATACTGTTTCTTGTTCTTCCTCTCTTGGTCCCGTCCCTGTCCAGCTCGCTTATATATACTGTTTCACTATCTTTTTTGTGTTAGTGTGACTTTATAAATGGTCCAAGTCGGACCGAAACGTCGTGATAAGTTTCTCTCTCCTGTGTGTGGGTTATTTGTGTGTTGTTCCAGTCACGGTATTCTTTTTTTTTTTGTTCTTTACTGTAAGAATGGGCCAAAATTATTGTTGTGTAGACTACCAGGTTCTTAAATAATACAAGAACTTAGTGTACAGGTAGCTAGTGTCTTCATATATCGCTGCGAACAGGTATCGTGCGGGAGAGATGGAAGATTCCCTTCTTCGAAACTGGAAATAAGTCCCTAAACAAACCACAGTACGGGATGGGTTAGAACCCATGGCTAATGAGTCTTAAAACTCCAGACCCTAAAACTCAACCGCAGTACAGTTTCAGCTATGCTATATCTCGTTACGAGTAAAATACTGAGTATTTAGATTATGCTGCTTAATTTTGATCATATAACAAAACAGACATAAAAGCTATGAACAACATACAGAGAGAAATATGATAGTTAACCCCCGGGAATCTTTCCTTCTAAGACATTGAAAATTGAGAACCCCGGACCTGCTTTCTGATGGAAGCCAGATAATGGAAGACGAGCCTGGCCCATGGCCGGGCTCAGAGAGTAGAGAAACTCTCGAAACTCTTCAAAGGTATATTGAAGAGTACAAATGAAAGGAGGTGCGTGTCAAAAAAGAACGCAGTTAAAAATATTGAAAATGCATATATTTTTTAAGGTATCTTTAATGTCGAAACGTTTCGTCCACATAGTAGGCTTCTTCAGTCAATCATCAGTTAATCATCAGATTAGGTGTGCTATTTTTTTTTCGTTCTTTTCGCTTGGGCCATTTTCGTCTGTGCCATTTTTGCCTAAGCCTTTTTCGACTGTGTCATTTTTGCCTAAGCCATTTTCGTCTGTGCCATTTTTGCCTAAGCCATTTTCACTTAAGACCATAGAAGACAAGTATAAATAAAATGGTTATAAATAAAGTAGTGAGAATATTTTATTAATAAAAGGCTTTTTAAAAATCAACTGAAGAATCACCAGTCAAATTCATCATGGTGAATGTTGTGACTTCCATACCTTGACGTGGTACTTTGTAGGAACGACTTGACGTAATATTTGTAGGAACGATTTGACGAAATAATACTATAGGAGCGACTTGACGTAGAATTTTGTAGAAAAGGACACCCAATTGAGATTTGACAATGGTCCAGGACGAAGCGAAACGTTGTCATAAAGTTTCTCAACTGCACGAAGGTGAATTGTTCCAGTAACGAGACTTTTCATTCTTTACTGACATGGATTTCAGAGTCTACAGGATATATCACTCTCTTTTGTCACAACATTCTACCTGAGAGTAAACAGGAGCTGTAGCAGAGGTTTCCTCGTAGAGGAACGAAACTGCATAAGAAGGAACACTGCAGCAGGCCTACTGGCCCATGCAAGGCAGGTCCAATTCTCCTACCGGCTTAAGTCAATGCCCCAACCTAGTCAGGTCAGGTCACATTCACATACACCAGGCTTTTTTACGAACACAAGAATATAATGAAGGACAACACTTCAGCAGGCCTACTGGCCCAGGGTAGACACGTCCTTTTCAAATTCTCCAACATAAATATTTATAAATCCTATTCTCAACTCTACCAAAGGAATTAGCTTAGAGAAGTCTAATCATGCTTTGACCTTCACTAACCTTACTCGGCAGATTGTTTCACTCAACTCTAGTAAGTTTATTCAGGTATACACAAATACAGTTACATAGATTATCATACCTAGGATAACCCAAAAAAAATCAGTGACTTATTTCCATTGAGGTCTTTTATTTCCATTGGGGTCCTTTATTTCCATTGGGGTCCTCTATTTCTAAACCAGTAATTTCCTACATCATTTTTAGTTCTTTGAGGGACATCCTCAGTACCCTGTTTATATCCCCTTTATGGCCATCTTTAACATCTTCACTATCCACCACTTGCAGTAAACACCTCAAACTCATCTTCCACCTTTCTCTGCATTGGACTGAAGAAGCCACTCCCTGGCAAAGTCAGAATAAAGATACCCAGATGTACAAGTGTCTCATTTATCAACTCGTCTGTTCTATAAATCATTTTCACCTTCGAAAACTCCAAATTATTACCAGTTTAATCGACCGCAGACGCTGTTTACAATCTGATTCTGCTGCCACTACCAATCACATCACGCAAAAAATTCAGTCTATATTATGATTTCAATAGTTCTCTCGCCAGCCTCTCCTGCCCAAACCCAACACAACCAGTGCCAGCCAATACATGCAGCCCCTGACCTCGTATCCATTATGTATACACCGTCTACTTCGGTTCCCCGTGTCGGAATGATAAAGCCCCTGGAAGGTTTCGAACCTTCTTAATAAATGGCATAATACTGCTTGTGTGTCTTATTCACAAGGACTTTTAATGAAGGCAGAAATATTGATGATAGAAGTGAAAGGGCACATGTGCAACTAATGTGACGTTTTTATTGCTGCAACGTTTCGCTCTCCAGGAGCTTTGGAGTGAATATGATGAAGAATTAGACACATGTGCAACATCTAGGTATCTGTATTTGTAGATATTTCGCAAACCAGTGGCTGGCTTCTACAAATAAGATTGTATTAATGTTGGTAGAATTACCGACAATATGTTACTGTGGCAACGTTTTCTCTTCAGGAGCTTTACAAAGCTCCTGAATATATATATATATATATATATATATATATATATATATATATATATATATATATATATATATATATATATATATATATATATATATATATATTATATATGTCGTGCCGATTAGGTAAAACTTGCGATTTTGGCTTAAATAGCAACGCTCTTCTTGCCATATAAGACAAGCGAAAATTTGTGTATGCAATAATTTCGACAAAATCATTCTGAACCTAACGAACAAATATATTTCATTGTGTTTGTTTATTATTAAATTATTGTAAACGTATCTGAAATATATTTAGTTGGGTTAGGCTAAATTAAATTGCACTAGTTATAATAAGGTAAGGTAAGTTTTCAGAGTTTCTCTTGGTACAAAATTATAATTTTTTACATTAACATAAATGAAAAAAAAATATTTTTAAACGTACAAGAGAAAATTTTAGAAAGGACTTAATTTTAAATGAGTTATTGCTAATTGACCAGTTTTACCTATTAGGCACGACATATATATATATATATATATATATATATATATATATATATATATATATATATATATATATATATATATATATTCCTCACTAAGTTTATAATAATGCACATAGTGTTCAAGATAGTGACCATAGGGTTGGCCACATACTTTGCATTTGGTTTTATCATCATCTGCTAAGCTGCCATAAGTACTTGTAACCCAGCCTAAGGCTGGCCACTACAACATCAGTCTGTTTATGCTACAAGCTGCTCTGTAAATATTCTTATCTACGTTCATGTTATCATAGTGAGTTGTAGATTTACTCAGGCATCTGAATGTATTTCTTTGACATGACATTCATTTTCATTGTTTACCTCCCTTCCAGTTTTATTTTTAATGTTTGATACAGATATGGCAACGTTTTATTTACCTTCTCCCCTCAAGAAAGGTTCCTTGATGCTGGTGAGGGGGCTCTTGATCTAGGGAATTGGCTCTGTGCTCCAGTTCCCTAAATTGAGTGAGAATCCCTCCCCCCCCCCACAGGTGCTGTATAATCCCTACTAGTGTAGCCCTCCCCCATGATTATAATTATAATAATTATATTCACCCTGCTTCTTCAAAGTACTTTCTTTGATTATTTTATAAATTTTCTCTTATACAACTAATTCAACATGTGATTAGAATTGAACATTAATTGCTTTCTAATTTTTTGAATACATATAACTGGAGTCAGTGATGATCAACTTTAGTTCCATTATAATGAACAATTCTCTTTGCAATATAGAAGCCCAGTTAATTCTTATGTCTAGCTCAACATGGTCGCTCTAATTCTAGTCTATGGAGGTAGAAATGAGAGTAGATCCAGCCCCCACAAGTAGATTCCTGCTTAGATCCATCAGTGTGAAATACAAGTAACAACCCCATAGTTGTAGCCTGTCTTTTCATGTCATAACTGGTTGTTGTATTGTGGATTTACTGGAGGGTGTGTCTGCTCCAAGATATCTTCAAGATTTAACGTAGTTGATGTGTTTACCCTGCAAACAAATGGGTGAGCATGTTGTTTGCTAGTTAATATCGGAATCTTAAATGCATATATAATACCTAGTCCATTACATATTGTCTGAACTTCATTTAAGAATGAGACACATTTCCTATGTCCGCTTGTATGAGAAACAGAAGATTGAGCTATATATTATAATTTTAGGTGAAGTAGGTAGTGCATTTAAAAAACATTAAGTCAATACTCTTGAGTAATTAGAGAAGTTCTTTACTCTCATGCCTTATACCTTGATAATAATAATTATAATAATAATCTTTATTTCTACGAGTACATTTACAAGGTATACAGGCCTAGCTGACTATATAGAAAGCTCCTTGTTTATGCAGAGCATTTCGGGTAAATTATGTCAGTTTTATCTCAGGGTGAGACCTACACCAGACGACTAAGGTACCTATTTTACTATTAGGTACCTATTTTACTGTTAGGTGAACAGGGACAACAGGTGTTTAAAGGAAACACGTCCTGATGTTTCCACCCGTACCAGGGATCGAGCCACGGACCTAAATATGTGGGTTAAATGCGCTAGCAATCTAGTTACAGATATTACCCAATTAGGTTACCTACAGAATTTGTCTAGGTTAGTTAGTTCAATCTCACAATGTGATAAAACTAATAAATAAGTTTGTAATACGGTAAATAACGTTTTAATAATGTTGTAATACTAGTAAATCAGGTTGTAATACGATTCTGAACACTCAACCCATTCATTAAACCACGGAAATGAGGTAGAATTATCGGACAAAATGTTAGGTAAATGGACACAGGTGCAACTAATGTGACATTCTATTGCAACGTTTCGCTCTCCAGAATGACGGCTTGGCAAAGCTCCTGGAGAGCGAAACGTTGCCACAATAGAATGACACATTAGTTGCATCTGTGGCCATATACCTAACGAGGTGAGAGTTGTTTACTGTTTCTTATAATCTATTGAACATTCTTTCAAAAGTTTTTATAAAGACAACTAGTCAGTGAAATTGGTCTGTGTCTTGCACGAGTTCAAAATGGTTAGTGGCTTAAATAGCAACGCTCTTCTTGCCGAATAAGACAAGCGAAAATTTGCGTATTCAATAATTTCGCAAAAATCATTATGAACCTAACAAAAAAAATATATTTGTTTATTATTAAATTTTTGTAAACTTTTCTAAAATATATTTATTTGGATTAGGCTAAATTAAATTGCGTTTGTTATAATAAGGTTAGGTAAGTTTTCTAAGGTACTTTTGGTACAAAATTATCAATTTTTGTATTAACATAAATGAAAAATATATATCTTTAAACGTATAAGAGAAAATTTTAGAAAGGACTTAATTTTAAATGAGTTCTTACTAAATTGACCAGTTTTACCTATTCGACACTATATATATTCTCTCCCACAAGTATTCTTACAACCATAATTCCATATACATTCGTGAATGTGTATGTTCTAATTTTATTACCCCTGACGGTGATAGTTTCCGACAGACAATCTTATTTTTTCATATAAGACAATAAACCAGATAATTTACATTATGATTTTTTGCTGCTATTGTGTAAGTAGGTAAGATTGGTCAGGAAACAGGACACGTGTTTCCTGACGCGGGTTTGTCATATGATGACCCGCAGCTGGAGCCTTCGGACGGCGCTATAGGACCCTTGTAGGTTTAGCGCTTCTTTTTTATAATAATAAAAATAATGGAGCTTTTGGTCATCTGACTGAGGCCTTCCACTGGCTCACCACTCCACGCCCTATAAAACTTCAAACACAGAATATTCGTATATTCCTCAGAGTAAATCAGCTGATCTGAGTGTCAGCCTTAAGATAAGCCCTTTAATGGTGCCGGCACTATGGTGCACCAACAAGGTGTGCCAAATAACACGTAATGGTGCAGTAGCCGATGACACTATAGTTACCCACTTGTAAATAAGATACAATGCGTCATAACTCGCGTATTGTGTCTTATTTACTTACAGTTGGTAAAGTTTACCATTGTAAATACAAATAGCACTCATATTGGAGAAACTTATTTGTGTATTGTTCCAGTCACAGTATTGTGTTTTATTTTTTTATTTTTTCACCTTTGTATTACATTGGTAGGCCAGAGCAAGATTGAAACAAAGGTGGGTGAGTTGTGTCTAGCAGTGACCTTCTCACTAGTATATAACGCTGATTTGACCTTGCAAAGTGGCGCAAGCACAAGGTCAAGCCAGTTCAGAGGTTTTAAGGTCGATGCTGAGATTAGGAGTCTACATTAGATAGGCACAAAGGTCAAAGCAGGTCAGATCATGTCATTGTAAAGGTCACAGCAACTCGGATTGTCATTGTAAAGGCGAAAACAGCTCAGATTATATCAATGTAAAGGTCGAAGCAGCCTAGGTCAGGTCGGTGGAAAGGTCAAACCCTCATATTTCAAAACATTGTAATATTCGAACCATCACAGATTAGGTCAGCGTAAGGTTCAAACTATCTCGGATCAGGTCAATGTAAGGTTCAAACCATCACAGACCAGGTCAATGTAAGGTTCAAACCATCACAGACCAGGTCAATGTAAGGTTCAAACCATCACAGACCAGGTGAATGTAAGGTTCAAACCATCACTGACCAGGTGAATGTAAGGTTCAAACCATCACTGACCAGGTGAATGTAAGGTTCAAACCATCACTGACCAGGTGAATGTAAGGTTCAAACCATCACTGACCAGGTGAATGTAAGGTTCAAACCATCACTGACCAGGTGGACGTAAGGTTCAAACCATCACAGACCAGGTGGACGTAAGGTTCAAACCATCCCAGAAAACTTCAACACAAGAGATCAATTGCCCGGAAGACAATGTCCCAGGTCGACTCCCCTCCCTAACAACCTCCCAGTCCCTCAGCGCCTTATTGAGGCCACACGTTTCCCTGGGCCTTCAGCGATGTTCTCCTAATGCCCTCTTCAGTTTCAGAGGTGCCCTCTTCAGTTTCATAGATTTAGAGATGTCCTTTTCAGTTTCAGCAGTCTTCTACTAGCAGCATCTCCTTCAGTTTCACCAGTATCCTCTTCAGTTTCACCAGTATTCCCTTCAGTTTCACCAGTATCCCCTTCAGTTTCACCAATATCCCCTTCAGTTTCACCAATATCCCCTTCAGTTTCACCAATATCCCCTTCAGTTTCACCAATATCCCCTTCAGTTTCACCAATATCCCCTTCAGTTTCACCAATATCCCCTTCAGTTTCACCAATATCCCCTTCAGTTTCACCAATATCCCCTTCAGTTTCACCAATATCCCCTTCAGTTTCACCAATATCCCCTTCAGTTTCACCAATATCCCCTTCAGTTTCACCAATATCCCCCTTCAGTTTCACCAATATCCCCCTTCAGTTTCACCAATATCCCCCTTCAGTTTCACCAATATCCCCCTTCAGTTTCACCAATATCCCCATCAGTTTCACCAATATCCCCTTCAGTTTCACCAATATCCCCTTCAGTTTCACCAATATCCCCTTCAGTTTCACCAATATCCCCTTCAGTTTCACCAATATCCCCTTCAGTTTCACCAATATCCCCTTCAGTTTCACCAATATCCCCTTCAGTTTCACCAATATCCCCCTTCAGTTTCAGCGATATAATACTCAGACACATAATACTCAAGACATCTCTGGAATATCCTCCTCCAATATTCTTCATAATGTATCCAAGTATTCAGGACACATAAAATATTTTTTTTCGAGACTAATAATACATTATCTTTCGTTACTTTCTTTTCCAGAGGTGTCTAATGTATACTGTAGAAACAATGCACACGACGTTTCGCTCTGTGTAGGGCTTTATCGTGACTTGTTGAAGCTGTACGCAGAGCTAAACGTTGTCGGAATAAAACCTTGTTCCGTAACCTGTGTGTTTACGTTCGTATTTGTCTGCAATGCGCCACTTTGTACGAAGGTGCTTGCACCATTGCACCATCAACATTCCATTTTGAGGAACCATTGGTAAAAATATTTATCTGAATACTTTATAATTACCTCTCTACTTCTTTCACTACTGTCACTATTAAAGTTCCTGTATTCGACTGATGGCGCCTGCTATGCAGGCGGAACGTTTCGACAATAAAGATACCCAAGTACTACACATGTCTTATTCATCACCTTGTTGATTTTGATTTTAGATTTTTAGATTTTGCCACCGAAGTGGCTAGTTTATTGTGCTCCCCATATCCATCCTGTGGACGGTAGCGCAAGAGCATTTGGATACACAAAAGGTCTAGGAGCTAGGCCCCCAAAAGGGTTAACAATTGTACATTTGGATTTATATCTACAGTTCACTTATCTGTTACAAGTAAACTTAGGAAATTTGCTTAGTATATCTGGTATCTTATTTTCATTAATAAGATATCTTGACATGTCATATAGGTTATTATACTATCTCTATATTCCTCAATACGTGGACAGTTGGGCACATAGTGTTCAAGACAGTGACCATATGCCTGACCACATAATTTGCATTTGGTTTGATCATCTGTGTGTCTGCTAAACTGCCAGAAGTACTTGTAACCAAGACTAAGCCTGGCCACTACATCAGTCAGTGTTGACATTGCAAGTTGCTCCATAAACATGCTTATCTACGTTCATGTTATCATAGTGGGTTATAGATCTACTCAGGCTTCTAACTGCATTCCTATAACAATCATTTTTATTATTTACTTCTCTCTTAATATTATTAGTAATGCTAGACACAGATATACCAAAGTTATATTCTACATTATCCTTATGGGTCCTCTTCTTGGCTAACATATCAACTTTATCATGAATTAGTAATCCAATGTGTGATGGAATCCATAGCAATTGTACATCAATTTCTTTGTCCCGGAATTTTTGAGTATCTATACCTGGCTTCTCCAATGAGCATGCTGTTAGAGTCATTATATGAGTCAAGAGTCTTCAATGATGACATAGAATCAGTAATGATGATAGAGTCAAGCTCAGTGTCATAAGTTAGCTTTAGTGCCAATAGGATCGCAAACAATTCAGTTTGGAGTGTAGACGTCCAGTTGTTGATTTTGAGAATACTTAATATAAGGGAAAAAACATTATTGAAAGCCTCAGTTGGGTCTTGATTCTGACCTAAAACAAACCGAGAAGCCATCTGAAGTTTTCTCAGTAATGTGTGAATTGTCCCAGCCTCTGTATTGTGAATTTTTAGAGAAAAATACACGCCCTTTGAAGCTCATTTGTCTGTGTACTTATAAAGCTGAGCCTTGGGAAAAACATTGTATTAAATGGATCCTACGTAACCAGTGTCTCTATATCTTTTTGTCGGGTTTTTACCAACGTCTGCGTAATTGCAACTTCAGTCAACAAGAAGTACATCAATAAGGAAGAAATATTTAGTAGATAGACTGAGGGGTCAGCGCAATTTCTACCCCTAATTACCTAGCAGTTTATTCTGTCATCTATTGCGATTTCGTATATGTATTAATGTTGGTAGAATTACCGACAATATGTTAGGTAAAAGTACACAATTACAACTAACGTGTCATTTTATTGTGGCAACGTTTCGCTCTCCAGGAGCTTTATCAAGTCGGCATGATAAAGCTCCTGGAGAGCGAAACGTTGCCACAATAAAATATCACATTAGTTACAATTGTCTTTTACCTAACATTTCGTATATTCTTCCAAGATCTCAATTTATTCGTCTCAACATCATAGTTAAAAGCATAAGAGCTCTGTTTTGATTAAATATTGTCAGCACCATACTTATAGCCATTTATTTATTTCTCATTTCAATTGGTACACGTCATTCATACTAGCCTTCATTCTGTGTCTTTCTAAAGAGTCGAAATTCATTGTTTTTGCCTAATATTCGTAAGAAATATTCGTGATACGGGTAATACATTTTTTCCACTAGTTTTTTGTATGCTTTCCTGTAATATAAAGCCTCATGATTTAAATGAGGCTTTATCAATGACATATGACCAATGTTTTTTAAGTTGCTTTATTTATTGTATTTAATAGGCTCTAAATTATTTCATATATAGGCTGTACATTTATTTTATTCACCCAGGACACGACCTTACTTATGTCCACATTGAACTGCAGTTTTTCCTCTCTCTCCTGATAGTCAATAAGAGATATCTTAACATAGAACCAGTCGATAAGAGATATCTTAACATAGAACCAGTCGATAAGATATATCTTAACATAGAACCAGTCGATAAGAGATATCTTAACATAGAACCAGTCGATAAGAGATATCTTAACATAGAACCAGTCAATAAGAAATATCTTAACATAGAACCAGTCAATAAGAGATATTTAAAGGAAGGTAAACCATTCTGGGGGTCACTTGGAGAATAATCTTAATAAAGGAAGAACTCACTGAACTATAGAAAAGGGGGAAAGGGAATTACGAGAATAAACGAAAGAAATACCCAAGAAAAAGAATGGGAAATAAAACATTTATATAAAGACAAGATAAAGGAGAGATAAGAGAGCAACAAGAGAGGACGAATGAAACAGCAATAAAATAAGTGGAACATTTGTAGAAAATCTGGAAATAGTTTTGGACACTCAATAAGCAGCTTCATTAGCTTCAGTCTGCAATTGAATGGATGACAGTGTAAATTAGACATAAGACTTAAGTAGAAGAATGATCATCCTAGAGATAAGAGAACTGATAAAACTAGAAAAACAATGATAGCAGATATGTGCATAGATTTAAAGAATTGGGAACAGGAAAAGATAGAGAATTAGCTAAGTGCAATACTTTAGCACAAAACTAATAAAATAATACATAGGATAATTGGATACATTAGCAATGTGTTACTTTGACTTTTTGGGTTATCCTAGGGTCTCTACACATATGCTGCTATGTATGATAATCTATGTAACTGTATTTGTGTATACCTGAATAAACTTGCTTATTCCCTGTCATATTTCAATACACACAATGGGTCACATTCACAATGTCAAAATCTGTCAGTCTGAGCTGGGAAAGTTCAGAAAGGCAACGAGAATATCATCAAGCATTCCATTAAAGGTTCATCAGCCACGAAATTCTCAAAGGTTTCGTTCTCAGCAGAGCTGGATTAAAGGAAACTGTAAAGGTTGCATTAGGGAACGAAGAGATGAAGGCAAAGATTCTATCAAGGAAAGTCCACAGCATAAAGGACAATCACAAGGAAAAAAAAATATGTACAGTAGACTAGGTTATATTATCACCCAGGATTAATCATACACAAGACCATGCCCAGCCCTTTTAGGGCAGGGTAGGTGCCAAAGCTGGAGCTTGCTACCATCTGCAGCTCGCAAGCCTGTCCTTCCCCTTAGCCTCCCTGGGGCGGGGAAGATGGCAGACCTGAGAGGCCTAGCTTCTCCTTACGAGCCCCGTGAGGGCGGGGAACGTGGAGGCCTGGGGACAGTTGGTCCCAGACGATGAGGAGGTACTTGTACCTCCTCCCATGGGAGACATAGGTCTCAGACACTCCCACGACAGGGAGCCAAGGCCGGGTCACCATCTGGAAAAGACCCGGACGGGAGAGTACCGGCGAATCCACAACAACAGGATGAATCGTGTATCAAAGAATATAAAGTCCAATTAGCATGTATTGGTCCTATACCCTAATTTTTAAATACTAGATGGAAAAAAATGCTCTATGATCAGGAAAAAAGTGGAAAGAAGGTATATAAGAAAGCAAACTTTTAGGAAATGAGAGGAATTATGTAAAAATTGACTGGAAATACAAACTCATTCGAAAATATATATTATGTGATGAGATACATCAAAAAAAGAAAAACTGGGAGACCACCACATTATTTATTCGAGTCTAAAGAACTAAAGAATATAATCACAGAAACATAGTTTAATAGGTAAAGAGACGAAGATGGTAACAGGTGCAAGAGGGCAAGAAAAATGAAGAACAAGAGGAGCGAAGGAAACCAAAAACTACAAAGCATGGCAGAAATGAATATTTTAGAATTAAGAGAGAAGGGAGAGAGAGAGAGAGAGAGAGAGAGAGAGAGAGAAGAGAGAGAGAGAGAGAGAGAGAGAAGAGAGAGAGAAGAGAAGATAGAGAGAAGATAGAGAGATAGATAGAGAGAGAGATAGATAGAGAGATAGATAGAGAGATAGATGAGAGAGATAGAGAGATAGAAGAGAGATAGATAGAGAGATAGAGAGAGATAGAGAGAGTAGATGAGAGATAGAGAGAGATAGAGAGTAGAGAGAAGATAGAGGAAGATAGAGAGATAGAGAGAGATAGAGAGATAGATAGAGAGATAGATAGAGAGATAGATAGAGAGATAGATAGAGAGATAGATGAGAAAGAGATAGATAGAGAGATAGATAGAGAGATAGATAGAGAGATAGATAGAGAGATAGATAGAGATAAGAAGATAGAGAGATAAGAATAGAGAGATAGATAGAGAAGATAGAGAGAGATAGAGAGAAGATAGAGAGAGATAGAAGATAGAGAGAGATAGAGAAGATAGAGAGAAGATAGAGAGAGATAAAGATAGAGAGAGATAGATAGAGAGATAGAGAAGATAGAGAGAATAGAGATAGATAGAGAGATAGAAGAGAGATGAGAGAGATAGAGAGATAGATAGAAGAGATAGATAGAGAGATAGAAGAGAGATAGAGATAAGAGAGATAGATAGAGAGATAGATAGAGAGATAGATAGAAAAGATAGAGAGATAGAGAGATAGATAGAGAGATAGATAGAGAGATAGAGAGATAGAGAGATAGATAGAGAGATAGATGAGATAGATAGAGAATAGATAGATAGATAGAGAGATAGATAGAGAGATAGATAGAGAGATAGATAGAGAGATAGATAGAGAGATAGATAGAGAGATAGATAGAGAGATGATAGAGAGATAGATAGAGAAGAGATAGATAGAGAGATAGATAGAGAGATAGATAAGAGATATAGAGAGATAGATAGAGAGATATAGAGAGATAGTAGAAGATAGAGAGATATAGAGATAATGAGAGATATAGAGATATAGAGATAGAGATAGAGAGATAGAGATATGAGATATAGAGATATGAGAGAGATAGAGAGATAGAGAGATAGAGAGATAGAGAGATAGAGACAAACAAACCTTTCCAGATAAGAAAGCCACCAATATGAAAATACAGCCGAAGCTCTTCCTTGACAAAATAATGTAAACAACAACAAGTAAACAGGCTTTTTATTTAAACAACGTTTCGCTCAATTAGTCCCAATTAAGGATTGCTCTTCATAATGTACAATTAGACTCATACATATGATTATTACCGTGCACACCTTGTCTACCTGAGGGTGCACGGGGATCCGGGTGTTGGGAGAGAATTGTGCGTAGCTTGGAAAGAAAGAGGACCCAAAAACCTTAATAGAAAGCAACACACTGCTTGACTTGGGTTTTCTTGGGTTAATAAACCTTGTTTATGGAGTGAACATGAGGGGGTTTAACGCCAGGTGCATGTAAAACCTTTTGGTAAATATTAAAACGTTTTTTTTTAGTAAGCTAAATAAAAAGAAAATCCTTTTTCCTGACGTACAAAACCCACGCTACCACCACCATACTAGAGTATGTAGAGCCAGTGCGAAGCCCTCATCTCAAGCACTCTAATAGGCTTAAGAAATTCCAATTATTTATCATATATCTAAATGATCCGAGTCCAGAAATTTGATTAAGAGCCTCGTATCTTATGTCACTAGAATAGGGAAGGCTCAGGGGAGACATGATCATATGATACACGATACCAAAATGTAATAATAATATAATTTTATTACTACAAGTACATGATGCAACTTATACAGACCATAGCTGACACCAATGACATACTACTATATAGAAAGTCCCTTGTTATGCTGAGCATTTCCCACAAATTAGGTCAGTTTTGTCCCAGGATGCGACCCACACCAGTCCACTAACACCCAGGATGCGACCCACACCAGTCCACTAACACCCAGGTACTCATTTTACTGATGGGGAACATAGACAACCGGTGTAACGAAACACGCCCAATGTTTCCACCCTCTACGGGAATCGAACCCGGGCCCTCGCCGTGTGAAGCGAGAGCTTTAGCCACCAGACCACGACCATTGTATAATAATCCAGCGCTCAATTATTAATTAAACAAGTGCTTAGTAATACTAGTAGAATTAATCGACAGAATGTTAGGTAAATTTACATATATGCTTTGTCAAGCTTGACAAAGCTCCTGGAGAGCGAAACGTCGTCACAGTAAAATGTCACATTAGTTGCATCTGTATCCTTTTACCTAACACGTACATAGTTTTAATTAGGTGGGAGTTAGTATGATCCAGTGCTGCCATGGGCTAGTAGCCCTACTGTATCTTAAGTAAGGCCTACCTAGTATAGGCCCGTAGGCCTAGGAGGAGAGACATGAAGTACATGGGAGTACGTGAAGTACATGGGAGTACGTGAAGTACATGGGAGTACGTGAAGTACATGGGAGTACGTGAAGTACATGGGAGTACGTGAAGTACATAGGAGTACGTGAAGTACATGGGAGTACGTGAAGTACATGGGAGTACGTGAAGTACATGGGAGTACGTGAAGTACATGGGAGTACGTGAAGTACATGAGAGTACGTGAAGTACATGGGAGTACGTGAAGTACATGGGAGTACGTGAAGTACATGGGAGTACGTGAAGTACATGGGAGTACGTGAAGTACATGGGAGTACGTGAAGTGCATGGGAGTACGTGAAGTGCATGGGAGTACGTGAAGTGCATGGGAGTACGTGAAGTGCATGGGAGTACGTGAAGTGCATGGGAGTACGTGAAGTGCATGGGAGTACGTGAAGTGCATGGGAGTACGTGAAGTGCATGGGAGTACGTGAAGTGCATGGGAGTACGTGAAGTGCATGGGAGTACGTGAAGTGCATGGGAGTACGTGAAGTGCATGGGAGTACGTGAAGTGCATGGGAGTACGTGAAGTGCATGGGAGTACGTGAAGTGCATGGGAGTACGTGAAGTGCATGGGAGTACGTGAAGTGCATGGGAGTACGTGAAGTGCATGGGAGTACGTGAAGTGCATGGGAGTACGTGAAGTGCATGGGAGTACGTGAAGTGCATGGGAGTACGTGAGGTAAATGGGAGTACGTGAGGTAAATGGGAGTACGTGAGGTAAATGGGAGTACGTGAGGTAAATGGGAGTACGTGAAGTACATGGGAGTACGTGAAGTACATGAGAGTACGTGAAGTACATGGGAGTACATAGTAAAGGCAGACATCAGAAATCTCACAAGTCCACACCTAGTCAACCTCCAGAAACTATCAGATTCCATCTGCATTAATCACCATCTTGTGCTGTCTGAGTCGATGATAAACAAAAGATAAAGAGAAAATAGATACACATGCAAATGCGCAAGAAACGAAAACAAATGCAGAACTAAATAGATTTAAGAAGGTTGTGGAAACAGTAACAGAGGAATGAGTGGGACCCTGAGAGGCAGGAAGCAACAGAGGCGAACTCCATACATGAATGCAAACGAGAATACAAAGATAAAGCCTTGAGGGTGCGTCGCACTGGCCGATTGATGGGCAATAGGCTTGGGGGCCCAGGAGCTGCAGGTCCACAAACAGCTGGGTGAACACAGGCACAACAAGAGCAATATCAACTTACATACACTTTAACACACACAAACACACGGACATGTAAACATCACGTATACACACACACACACACACACCACACACACACACATACACACACACACACACATACACACACACACACACACACACACACACACACACACACATACACACACACACACACACACATACATACATAATCAGAGAAACATACAGGCGCACGCGCCTACACACACGCACGCGCAAACAAAAGAAACTTTCACTCATCAATAAAAGCCTTACCTTTCAAAACATATTTTTCCCTTTTTTTTTTTTTTTTTTTACAAATCAGGGATGACTGAGAGAGGTTGCCCGATGCATGATACTGCAACCTGTCATGCAGCTGCATGATCGATACTCAATTAATCCTCCGGGTATTACTGTACGATGTTTATTGCAATTCTAGATAAACAAGACAATAATACACCTGCATACATTTAAACACATAGCCGGAATTTATATGAATTTATTTTTACGTTATAAATGTCATTGCATACTAATATACATACATACATATATATATATATATATATATATATATATATATATATATATATATATATATATATATATATATATATATATTATTTTGTGTGTATGTGTGTGTATGTTTGTGTAATGGAGGGTGCGTAAGGGAGAGTTTGTGCGTGTAAGTGCGTATTAGGAGAGTGCGTGCATGAGTGCGTGGGAGGCGGGGGAGAAGAGAGTTGTGAGTGTGTGCGCGAGTGGTGTGTTACACAGAGTTTGTTGGGAGAAATTGATGGGGGAGTGTGTGTGTGTGTGTGCGTGCAGGCAAGTGTATATGAGTTTTATGTATGTGTTATATGCTGTGTAAGTGTGAGCGCTTCTCAGGGCTCAATATATTTCCGAATATACTCTCTCTTTGTAATTCCACATGGTATACTCAGTATATTCACACACTATACTCAGTATATCCACTTAGTATATTCACACATTATATTCACCTAGTATATTCACACATTATATTCACCTAGTATATTCACATACTAATATATTTCTCAGCTGCTCATTTGAACACCAAAGACATCTGTCGTCTTGACACTTCCTCCTTGAGAACCAAGTCCTCCTTGAGAACCAAGTCCTCCTTGAGAACCAAGTCCTTGACAGCCTACATTACATAACGTCTTATATACTAACTTATAACTAAGTGCTCCAAGTTTTATGAGAAAAACTTTTTTTAGAGCGTTAAGTGAAGCCATTGTTAGGCCAGTGTTATATTTTTATTTAAATGGCTAAAAGATGGCATATGGAAGAATGAACAGTATCGTGGCTGGGACAGTATCGTGGCTGGGACAGTATCGTGGCTGGGACAGTATCGTGGCTGGGACAGTATCGTGGCTGGGACAGTATCGTGGCTGGGACAGTATCGTGGCTGGGACAGTATCGTGGCTGGGACAGTATCGTGGCTGGGACAGTATCGTGGCTGGGACAGTATCGTGGCTGGACGTATCGTGGCTGGGACAGTATCGTGGCTGGGACAGTATCGTGGCTGGGACAGTATCGTGGCTGGGACAGTATCGTGGCTGGGACAGTATCGTGGCTGGGACAGTATCGTGGCTGGGACAGTATCGTGGCTGGGACAGTATCGTGGCTGGGACAGTATCGTGGCTGGGACAGTATCGTGGCTGGGACAGTATCGTGGCTGGGACAGTATCGTGGCTGGGACAGTATCGTGGCTGGGACAGTATCGTGGCTGGGACAGTATCGTGGCTGGGACAGTATCGTGGCTGGGACAGTATCGTGGCTGGGACAGTATCGTGGCTGGAACAATAGCGTTGGATAAAACAGTATCGTGGCTGGAACAACACCGGGCATGGAACAATACCGGGCATGGAACTGCATCGTGGCAGGAACACTAGAATTGTTGGATTAATACTCTAGATGGAACAATAGCGTGGTTGGATTAATACTCTAGATGGAACAATAGCGTTGCTGGATTAATACTCTAGATGGAACAATTAAAAAAATAACCCAAACTTAGGAAAGGAAACTTTAGACGACATTTCGGTCCTTCCTGGACCATTATCATGTCACAACTGAGAGAAAAGAAGACGACATGACCAGAAAATAGGTCACGTCTTCACCGGACCTGTCTTCTGGTTTTATTCCTATTTTTGTCTATTTTTTATTTTTTTCATCTGATGACATTCAACCTTAATGATCCTCGTGAAACTAATGGACTTTAAATCTCATTAATCATTATGCAGAGCATTTCAAAAGGCTAGAAGAGAAGATTTTTGTTTGATGGTAGGCTATGTTTTGCTCAACTGGATTGCAAGAGGGTTGATTAAATGAAAATTTCTAGAAGATGGTACTAGCAGTTATATACAATCCTCTACTAAACAGCAGTGAACCCAAGATAGTAGCAGTAATATACAATCCTCCACTAAACAGCAGTGAACCCAAGATAGTAGCAGCTGTAATATATATTCTTCTAATAAACAGCAGTAGACCCAAGATAGTAGTAGCAGTAATATACAATCCTCCATTAAACAGCAGTGGACCCACGATAGTAGCAGTAATATACAATCCTCCACTAAACAGTGAACCCACGACAGTGGCAGTAATACACAATCCTCCACTAAACAGCAGTGAACCTAAGAGAGTAGCAGCTCTAATATATATTCTTCCACTAAACAGCAGAACGAAACAGGAGTACAAATCACCAGCGTCATAGTAAACATAATCGTAGATACGTACCTCTGTTTGCAGATGATACATAAAGATGAGAATAAACTCTGAAGAGGACCTGGAATGTCTTCAAATTTACATAAGGATAGAAAGACACTTAAATAGTCAGGAGGCACCCGAGAGACAGTGAGATTAAGGTACCCGAGTGGCAGTGAGATTAGGTACCCAAGTGACAGTGAGATTAGGGAGGTACCTGAGTGACAGAGGTTAGAAATACACCTGAATTGAAGTGAGGTAAGGAAGGTATCTGAATGACAATGAGATTAGAAAGGAACCTGAGTGACAGAGGTTAGAAAAGCGCCTGAATGGCAGTGAGGTAAGGAAGGTACCTGAATGACGGTGAGGTTAGCAAGACACCTGAGTGACGGTGAGGTAAGGTGAATGTTATTCGCATCAGCTGACATTCACACACCATTCATCTATCCTATATTAGTGAAGTTATTCGTTGCTATGCTTGTCACCTGTGACATCACTCCAAGGGGAGCAACCCGACACACCGTTGTTTACTAAGTGCGGTAAGCGACATTAACGAAGGGTGAAGCGAAAATGTAATCGGTGAGTGCCGACAACGGAACTAGCTACGCAAGATCCCGGTGTCAGATTAACGGTAACTGCAGACGATTGAGCCAGCTACGCAAAAAAAAGGCGAACGATCGCCGGTATCGGAAGAGAGTGCCGCGCCATGCTGGAGGAGGCAGCCCTAACCAGCCTCAACTTCTCCCATTTTTGTCTTACCCTCCCATATTTTTAATCTATATTTCTACAAGCACATGATACAATTATTAGAAATCTAGATTACATCACTGGCATGTTATATAGAAAGTCCCTGGTTATGCAGAGCATTTCTGACAGCTTAGATTAATCTTGTTCCCCAGGATGCCACCCACAACAGTCGACTAACACTCGGGTACCTACTTACCGCTAGGTGAACAGATGCAGCAGGTGTAAGGTGACTAACACCCAAGTACCTACTTACTGCTAAGTGAACAAGAATAGGAGGTGTAAGAGGCTAATACCCAGGTACCTACTTACTGCTAGGTGAACAAGAATAGGAGGTGTAAGGTGACTAATACCCAGGTACCTACTTACTGCTAGGTGAACAAGAATAGGAGGTGTAAGGTGACTAATACCCAGGTACCTACTTACTGCTAGGTGAACAAGAATAGGAGGTGTAATGACTATACCCAGACTACACTGCTAGGTGAACAAGAATAGAGGGTAGGTGCCAACATTTCACCAATCCAGTATCACACTATGCAGAATATAAAATTGTGTCTACCACAGTTACTACAACTACACTGTATCTACCACAGTACTACAACTACACTGTAATCTACCTACATTGTCTACTACAGCTACTACACTCACTGTCTACCACAGCTACTACAACTAAACTGTCTACCACAGCTACTACAACTACACTGTGTCTACCACAGCTACTACAACTACACTGTCTACCACAGCTACTACAACTACACTGTGTCTACCACAGCTACTACAACTACACTGTCTACCACAGCTACTACACTGTGTCTTCCACAGCTACTACACTGTGTCTTCCACAGCTACTACACTGTGTCTACCACAGCTACTACACTGTGTCTACCACAGCTACTACACTGTGTCTACCACAGCTACTACACTGTGTCTACCACAGCTACTACACTGTGTCTACCACAGCTACTACACTGTGTCTACCACAGTTACTACAACTACTGTGTCTACCACAGTTACTACAACTACTGTGTCTACCACAGTTACTACAACTCACTGTGTCTACCACAGTCTACTGTGCTACCAACTCACTGTGTCTACCACAGTTACTACAACTCACTGTGTCTACCACAGTTACTACAACTGCACTGTGTCTACCACAGTTACTACAACTGCACTGTGTCTACCACAGTTACTACAACTGCACTGTGTCTACCACAGTTACTACAACTACACTGTGTCTACCACAACTGGTCATAGCTAGATAAAAGAGATAATACAAACTGCTACCACTAACTAGCACTAATATTCTGATTTTTAATCCCTAAAACTAATAATTAAAATATTATCTGTCTTAAACACCATTTATATCTAAAATAATATATATATATAATATATATTATATATATATATATACATATATATATATATATATATATATATATATATATATATATATATATATATATATATATATATATATATATATATATATATATATATATATATACCTTGAAATATTTGAAATTAATTTAATAATATCTATCGAAAATTTTGAATTTAGATTATTTTCTGTATTTAAGTAAATATATTAATTCACTCTAACTGAATTTTTAGGAAAAATATTTGCAAAATTATTAATTTTTATTTATATTTTCTGAAAGAAATTTTGAAATCTTAGTCAAGCTTAAGAGGGTTTCAAGTCTATCGGCTACATGAATGTCACTAAGGCTGTAGGTAACATGTTACCCCCCCCCTTGAAATGGATACTTTAATGCCTGTTTTAGAGATTAAATAAAATTCTGGGTATATACATGTTGAGACATACACATCTCAGTGTGTATGGAGAAAAATATACAGAGAATATGCATTAAAAATTAAGTAACGTAGTTAAATTAGAATTAATATATACACAATATACAGAGTATGATTTTCATACACAATAAATTATTATATAGAAAGTATTTTAAGTTCACAAGAGATAATTGAACGATAAAGGCCAAATTTTATTTCTACGAATAATTATAATTAAGACGCTGAAAATTTCTGCCGATAAAAATGCCCAGAGTATACAAAAATAATCATATGCAAAGTTTTCATATTCAAAATCCAAAAATACTAAATAGAATACACAAAAATATAACAATTATAGGTTCCTTTATAATATACTGAAATGGGAAACATAATTTTTTTTCGGTTTCATCTATACAATACGAGGGGCATTTAAGTTGCGTCACCTAACCAGTATAAAAAAAAGAGTAATTTAATCACTAAATTAAGCATTAAAGCAAACTCAATGTATATACATCGAGAGGTATACATCTCGTGTATATATATATATATATATATATATATATATATATATATATATATATATATATATATATATAAATATATATATATATATATATATATATATATATATATATATATCACTCGTTCGTGGTAACAATAATATAATATTCTGCTTGTTGAGCTAGTACACCAAACAGGGAGGAGAATGAAATTAGCTTAGAGACGTCCACTCCACCGTACATCCAGTCCTACTGGATGCGCTACTCTTAAGGATTGTGTGGTTCAGTGGTGTAGAGCGTCATGTGTTTTCGCTCACCATGAGGCGGGCCAAAGCATCATGGGTTCGACCCCTGGCTAGTACATTAAAATTTCTAAGTTATATAGGAACACATTAGTTAATAAATTTGTCTAATGACTGTCAAGTGGGAGCACACTGCATCATACAATAGGTAATACATTGTCTGTAGAGGAAAATATATTAATACAGCAAGCTTTTTTAATGGTTATTAAGAAAATATTGCATCACGAGGCAAGTTTATATTAACAGAAGGTATTATTCTCCCCGATTTATATTTTGCGTAAAAATACAAACATTAATATAAACAACTGTATTAAGGTATTAAAAAATGCTGACACATTTTAAAAAAAAAATGTTATGTATTATTGCATTTTTTTATTATTTTCTGATGTGTTTCTGAACTTCAAGAAGGCGCAGGTAATATCAAGATGAGATGTCTCATCTTTATGTCTCATCTTATGTCTTTATGTCTCATCTTATGTCTCATCTTTATTACATAATTTTTTTTCTTCATCAAAACAGCCACGAAAGTTAGAAATGTATATAATTAAAAAAGTACAAGAAATTCGAAAAATTAATGTTATCTTGTCTTCACAGTATTGGAAAATAAAACATGTCAAGGCATCAGAAAATAGAAGTGACTTATACGAATCTCAGTTATCGAAATAATAACAATAATATTATTATTATTATAATTATTATTATTAGTAGTAGTAAGATTAGTAGTTTCAATATTATTTTTATTATAAAATTTATTATAATACTAGTGACCCTTGTCGGTTTAGCGCTTTCTTTGATTATAATTATAATAATTATAATATTAGTGCTACAACTAATATTACTTATTATAAAAATAATATAATAGTGATTATTATTATAATTATCAATATTATTACCATAATTATTTATTATTATTTCACTTTTTATTATAAATATTATAATGATGACAGTAATAACTTTAATCTGCAGAAAATATACAAACCCTAAGACAGTCGCAAAATCCCAATATTGTTCAGTCAGCTACGTACACCACGACACCTTTTCCCCTGCATAATATAATCTAGATGGGCCACCAAACTGCATTAATTAGGAAAGACCCCTTTAACCTCCTCTCTCTGAGCCTGGCAACAAGGCCAGCGACCTACATCTGAATACTTGTTACAATCAAACACCATCACCTTGACCCTGATGTGTGTGTGTGTGAGAGAGAGAGGCGCTTATTATTGTGATATGGGTGGGTGAGGGTGGCACCCTGTCTGTCTGCTAGGGAGAGAGAGTGACAGAGGGAAGGGTGGAAATAGCTCTGGGAACCAGTGTGTGTGAGACTGTTTATCAGTAGCAATTTATACCCTACAAAGGAAGTGAGTGTGAATTGGACTTGCCTCAAATACGTTTAGTGCAAAACATTATTAATTGGAATTTATACCTTATAACGCAAGTGAGTATTTTTCCTACGTTAAATATGTTTAGTAATGTAAATAAATGTTTAACATTATGAATGTATGACTCTCGTAGCCCCTGAGTGTGTAATGTTTTTAAATCAAATACTCTAGTACGAATACATATCAATGGAAATATATATATACCTTACAAAACAAATCAGCATGTATTGTTCTTGCCTAGAATGCTTTTGTGCTATAAGTAACTTGTTTATCAGTTGAAATATATGCCCTACAAAACTGGTGTGTGAATATTCTCACGTCAGATATGTTCAGCTTGTGGATATATTTCGCTGAATACTGAATATTTTCCCCTCTGCTCCCATTAAATCATCTGCAAAGGTGATACAGTATATACAACACGTTGTATTTTTAATAGAATAATTACAATAATATGATCATTACAGATATACTGAGGTGACATATAACTTAAGAAAGGATATTCCTACAACTCTTCAATAGGATTTTTGTATAAAACATCCTTAATATAGTTCAGTTGATCATGTTAAACCTAAAAACTCTGTGGCGCAAACCATGGTTTATGATTAGTAATATATGTATGTATCTGTATGTATGTATGTATGTATATATATGTCGTGCCGAATAGGCAGAATTTGCGATTTTGGCTTAAATAGCAAACGCTCACCTTGCCATATAAGACAAGTGAAAATTTGTGTATGCAATAATTTCGCAAAAATCTTTCTGAACCTAACGAAAAAAATATATGTCATTGTGTTTATTATTAAATTATTGTAAACGTATCTAAAATATATTTAGTTGGGTTAGGCTAAATTAAATTTCGCTTGTTATAATAAGTTTAGGTAAGTTTTCTAAGGTTCTTTTGGTGCAAAATTATAAATTTTTACATTAACATTAATGAAAAAAATATATCTTTAAACGTATAAGAGAAAATTTTAGTAAGGACTTAACTTTAATTTTAATAAAACATTCATAAAATTTAAATTTTTGCTGGAAAGAATAATTAGGTTTCATTAAGTACCTTTGGAAACACCAAAGGTCGCAAAGATATTCATTAATAAATATTTAACAAGCCAATTAGATTTTTCAAGCACTGCTATTTTCTTACTCATTTACTAGAGAGTAAAATTAGCTAATGTGTATTCGTTAAATCATTATTTCATTTGTACTCTGAGACGTGAGATTTTATAAGTCATCGTTTTTATTATAATTCTTGTGCAAAATATTCACGTTAAATATTCATCCCTAAGCTCTAAAATAGGGTGAAGTGGTTTTCCACTAATGTCCAAAAGAAGAAGAGGTAACTGTAGATGTTTCGATCCGTCCTGTACCATAATCAAGTGATATCTTTGACTTGATAATGGTCTAAAAAGGCCCGAAACGTTTGGTGTTTGCTCCTTTAAAAGACTGGATTGTTTGTGAATTGTTTCGGCTATGGTATTGTGAATCTTATTCTTTAAAACCCTATTTTGTTAATCCTTCTGAAGCCTTTTCTAAATCTTGATAATAAAATTCTGTGTTGCAAATACAGTAATTTTAATAATTATTACATTAAATACACGTCAACACACACACACACACACACACACACACACAGTGTTGACAATTCCTTATCTGGTATAATGACGGACTAGTCAGGGTTCTAACAGTGTTCTAAACTTCAGTATTCCGAACAGTAGTGCTCGGAACTGTTTCAAGAAACGTTCATGGAAAGTTTGAAGAAATATAAGTTTATTTTGAGACTTGTTAAAGTGAGAAATTAAAAAAATTTCACACGATAAATCTTATATTTTTTTAGTGAAAAAATTTAAAAATGAAATTATTAGATTTTTAAGCCTAATTTTTTGTATTTTTTTTTTTTGTCTTTCTAGTAAAACTTAATATGGTAAATATTTTATATCATAAAACTAATTTTCTAATGAATGAATTATTTTTTTTTTCCAAGAGTTTTTCTCAGCAGATTTAATAAATAATAGAATTATCATTATATACTTTATATTATGCATATTCGAAATGTATAATAACGTAGCAATGAACGTGTATATTACTCAAGCTTTTGGGACTGACCACCTTCAAGTTTACATTCGTTTGTATTCGACTAAAAAAGCCCGTCGAATAGGCAAAATGTTTCGGAACTGTATAACATCATTAGTATGATTCAAAAAGCTCACCTTTTTTTTCAAAATTGACATGATAATAAACTAAACATTTCAATCCCGTTAGTGATTCTCATTGGCACAGATAAATGGACATTTATTATGACTGAGATGGACCCCTCTAGTTCACATTATTTACAGCAGCAATTGAGAATTTTATTTAAATAAGTTTACATTTGCTGCTTGTGTGTCCTTGTGTGTCCTTATGTGTCAGCATTTGCGTTCTATATGCTATTTACTAATTAACACAAGGACCTCAGTACAGCAGCTGTGTAGTCACTTTTAGGCTTCACCTAAGGCGAGGTATATCTATATAACCCCGACGAGGACATGAGGGATACCTGTATAACGTGAGGCAACATTATTAGGGAATCGTTTCGCCCACCAGGGCCTGCATCACTTGATGTACAAAGCCCCTATTGAGCGAAACGTTTCCTTAATGAAGTCACCTAATGACTCGAGAAATAGCAATAATACTCTTGTAAACAGTAAGTCAGTGAAGGAGGTCCGTTGATCGGAACAAATGGTTGAAAGTTTTCTTTCTTTCAACAAATCGGCCGCCTCCCACCAAGGCAGGGTGGCCCAAAGAGAAAAACAAAAAAATTTCTTTAACTTTAGTAATGTATACAAGAGAAGGGGTTACTAGCCCCTTGCTCCCGGCATGTTAGTCGACTCTTACGACTCGCATGGCTTACGGAGGAAGAATTCTGTTCCACTTCCCCATGGAGATAAGAGGAAATAAGAACAAGAACTAGTAAGAAAATAGAAGAAAACCCAGAGGGGTGTGTATATATATGCTTGTACATGAATGTGTAGTGTGACCTAAGTGTAAGTAGAAGTAACAAGACATACCCGAAATCTTGCATGTTTATGAGACAGAAAAAGACACCAGCAATCCTACCATCATGTAAAACAATTACAGGCTTTTGTTTTACACTCACTTGGCAGGACATGGCTGAGAGTTTTATTACCTAAAATAATATTTATACTTGATTAACATATCTTTAATCAACTTAATGTTACATTGTGCATTCATATAATATAACCTCATATATTCTGTCAATTATTTTTAAGGTTTGATTAATATTAAGCCTGTCTGAAATGCTCTTCTTAAGGGTGGCCTTAATCATGGGTGACTACCAATATCATTCAATTTTTATGCAATTTATCATATTGATAGATAAATTTGGGTTTAAATTCTACCTGTTTCTTGAAAAAAGTTTCCTATATTTGATAAAATATAGCCTTTAAGAAGACCTGAGAAAAATATCTGCTACAATATAGCCTTGAGGAATAGCTCTGGTATAATATAGCCTCTTGAGAAATAATTGCTGAAGAATATAGTCTTAAATAAAATCTTCTAAAAAAAATTGACCATAAGATGACTACAAAAAATCAAATTATTACCACACATGTGCAGTGTTACCGAAGATTTATTTATTTATTTATTTATTATCTAAAGGTTACTCAAGTTTGACATATTTTTTAATAATTTCCAGGAGAGTTGGATGGCCCATACGGAAATGCTGAAAATTTTTGAAAAATGTTGAGAAATGTTATTTGGAATGTATGCTAGACGTAAACTAGAATATATAACTGTGGTGTGGGTCTACTTGCCTGAGAGAATAGACAGAATAGACAGAATAGAAAAATGAGTAAGATGTGCAGCAAACTGGTGTCTGGAATTAAAAAAAACTTGTAAAAGACAAAGACCGACTAAAAATTCACAACCCCACACAATTTAAGAGATGAGCTTTTTGTAGACGACGTTTCGGTCGGTGCTGGACCATTATCAGGGGGGTTGCAGTTGGATGATGTTTCGGGAGGGACCGAAACGTCTGTATAAGTTGTATCATGTACTTGTAGAAATAAATATTATTATTAATAGTAGTAGCAGTAGTAGTTAAATCCCGAGTTCGTTGTGAATTGTTCCATCCATGGTACAGTGTCAGTTGTTCCATCCATGGTACAGTGTCAGTTGTTCCATCCATGGTACAGTGTCAGTTGTTCCATCCATTGTACAGTGTCAGTTGTTCCATCCATGGTACAGTGTCAGTTGTTCCATCCATGGTACAGTGTCAGTTGTTCCAGCCACGGTACAGTGCCAGTTGTTCCAGCCACGGTACAGTGCCAGTTGTTCCAGCCATGATAGCATGAATTTTATTTTTCAAATGAATATTTTTTAAAATGCATTAGGCAAGATACCCACTTAAACACTTATATAAGAATATTAAAAAAACTTATATACCTATCAATAAGGTGTGTGTCTTTCAGTGTATATACTCTGTATATACATTGTATATACAGTAGTGTACAGATAACGTGGAAATTTAATTACCCTCGTGAATCGTGAAATCGTCAGGTTTTAAACCCAATACTTGATTTAATAAGAGTTTGGGTATATATTATTGACAGATTGTATATATACTGTTACTAAATGAAGGATGGCTCTGAGATACACAGTAAATTAGCCACTACCGTCCATAGGATGAATATTAAGTGCACAAATAAAATAGCCACTATCGTTCATAGGATGCATATGGGGTGTACTATAAACTAGCCAATACCATCCATAGGATTGATATAGGGTACGCAATAAACTAGCAAGTACCGTCCAAAGGATGGATATGGAGTGCTCAATAAGCTAGCAACTACAGTCCGTAGGATGGATGTAGGGTATATTATACAATAACCGCTACAGTCGTCAGGATGGATTTCAAGAACTCCAACACTAATGTAACCATCCTTCAGTACCATACTGTACTACAGTCTCCGGGATATAAGTCATAGCACCTTCCAGTGAGGAAAAAATAGGCAAATGATCACGGAAAATATTCAGAGAAAATACATTAAAACCTAATTTACTAGAATTGGAACCTCCTCGTCTACGATAGTTAGTTAAAATTGTTTCACTGACACGTATAAAAGATGACTCCAATGTCACCCTGTTCCACATTCGTATGTCTCATAAGAATAAAAAGGCTTTCAGATGAGCTGATATAGGCAACAGCTCTTGGCCTGTATATAAGGTTAGGAACCTTAACCTAACCTTTTAAAACCCTATATAAAATAAAAAGACTTTGCTCACCTTATTCTGGTTTCTATTTTACAGAATGAGCACGAATTTGTTGGAACATAGAGAGTAGGATGAGAAATTTTGGAAGAGGCTGGATGAGGGGAGCTTGAGCGTGGTATGCAAATGGAAGAAATAAAGCGGATGTAAATATGAAAAAAAAATTAATCGAAACGCTAAGTTTAACTTGGTTAAATTCAGAAAAATAAAGAGTGGAAGCATTAGTTTCACCAGAGCTGTAAATGAGTGATATTAATCGTGAAGCTAAATTACTGAAGTAGGTAATATGTACAGGTTTTAAACTGGGTTGAGTTTGACCTCTCTAGTACACCCAATGAAGAGTTTATATATCCTTATGTAATAATATATATCCTATGTAATGAAGCTTAAGAAAGTCTGAAGGCTTGCAAGGAGACTACCACGAGAAGCTGAAATCTTCTGACGACGTCTCGGTCCAAGACGGACCGAAACATCGCCATAAGTTTCATACTCCTATTGTCGAGTTATTTGTTCATTATATAGACGCTGAAAGCATTATTTTTGAATAAGACGCTGAATGAACTCAAAAAAAACATATAGAAAAGAAGACCAATTGCAATATGATAATAGCGTCCAAAATACTAAAGAAATGCAGTAAATGGTTAATGGATAAGAGACTCACGCTGCACTTAGGGAAATCAGAGGCAATTCTACTTGACTCACAAGGTTAATGAGGAACCCAGTTCAACGGCAGCAAAGTATGATGTAAATGCTGACCTTTTTTCAAGACTTACGAACTGAACACATCGACTCCAGCCTGAGGGACTGATAACCTCAAACTCCTTCTCATCTTTCATCGTTCTTCTCTGTATAAGGACTGAAGAAGCCACTAGGGTGGTGAAACGTTTCCAAAATACAGATTCCTAAGTGTCTCGTTCGTCGTCAACAAATTATCTAGGATAGGGACAGGTTGTTTGCAATTCTTGAAGGGATAGGTACCCCTAGGTACCTATCCCTTCAAGGATAATTTCATTCATTTCATTCTAATTTCGTTCATTTTTTTTTTTACAATCAGCTTTAAACAAAGCTTGTAAAGAAAAATATTTGGCGAAAATCGGAAGACAATCAAATTAATGAAAAAAATTTAGAATTTTGATTTGGTCGGAACCGAATCCCCCCCCCTCCGAAAAAAATGGACGTTTTGAAGAGGAGCATAGCAGCTAATGACTCGAATGAGCCACAAGGACGCTAGTTAGTTAATTTTCAAGTCAGCTGAGCAAACTAGCTGAGCAAAACTAACCCAACTGCTCTTTACAGTTTCAATTGGAAATAGAACAAGGTCCAAGAGCCTAGGAATCAGCGAACTGGTCTGTTACTAGCAAAGAATCTCTTATTTTTTTGGGGGGGATGGTATCGAATACCGACGAGGTGATGAATAAGACACAGGAGCAACACAGGGGAATCTTTATTGCTGAGACGTTTCGCCTACTGCGCTGGCGCATACTGGCGCATACAGGCGCATACTAGCGCATACTGGCGCATACAGGCGCATACAGGCGCATACAGGCGCATACTAGCGCATACTGGCGCATACAGCACGGGAGAATGAAGCTATTACAACCTTAATTTTTAAAGGGGTTTAGGGGTAAGCCAGTGGAAGGCCTCGGTCAGATGACCAAAATCTCCAGTTGTGGATCATCATATGACTAAGACCCGCGTCAGGAAACACTTGTCCTGTTACCTAATTAACCTTACCTAACCTTTCATGCGAGCCCTGCCAACACAGTAATGTAAAAACAAGGCCACATAATATATTTTATTAGTAAACGTTTCGATCGTATGACCTTGAATAGTCTTATAATAATGGGAATGATAATTGAATCCGAAAAGTTATTAGATAACGTTTCGAACCTAATATCACAAGATCGAAAAGTTACCTTTATTATCTTCATTATTTTGATAAGGAAACGTTTCGCTCCCTAATCAAAAATGTTTGCTCGAGTGCCCTTTTCCTCAGCCTGGCGGTCTTACATACCGTGGGTTACTACAGATACGCAAATAAACATTCTATACGCAGTTTCAAGAGTAGGTAAAAACCATTCACTTGTTTACTTAAGAGGCAGGGCCAGGTTATTTTTTTTGTTTCCATCAGGGCCAGGAGCTGAGACTCGACCCACTCCTCATCAGCAAACCCAATTTAATATTTACATAATTTTTTAAAAATATTTTATTTAAAGTTAGCAAGGTTCGATAATATCTTTGCTAACCATACCACGGGTGGGGTTAGAACCCGCGGTCAGAGAGTCTCAAAACACCAGACCGT
Organism: Cherax destructor; assembly: GCA_009830355.1. Taxonomy (NCBI): domain Eukaryota; kingdom Metazoa; phylum Arthropoda; class Malacostraca; order Decapoda; family Parastacidae; genus Cherax; species Cherax destructor. The sequence continues at coordinate 958,571 of WNWK01000006.1, forward strand.
CGCGGGTTCTATCCCCACCCGTGGTATGGTTTGTTTGCAATCGTGTTATTACGATTTCGTGAGTCATATCTATACTAAGTTACATTTAATAATATATTTTCTAATGTGTTAACGGTGATTTAGTTCTCGCTCAGGTGTGACCTGATGATGGTCTAGGGATAGACCGAAACACCATCCAGAGCTATGGTTTAATAATGTAGATAAATGACAAGTTAAGCTATATTGTTTAGAAATATAAGCCCTAATTTTATTCAAAGATTAAATTTAAATGGCACGATAGAAAAAGCAAAATTTCGTATATTTTGAATGAAAAAGTGATTCTGGACAGACCAAAATATAAGGCTTCCTCTTGTAAGTGTGGGTTATTACTGAAATATTTCGTCTCCTGTCTATACAGGAGACGAAAAAAATTGCTAATATGTAATTTCGTTGCATATTTCGACGTTTCATAACAGTTTGAAGCATTTTCAAATATATTTCAATTTTTAGCTAAAATTTGCTTGTAAATCATTATAAAAAAGTGCTAAAGAGGCTTAGCACATTTGTCAATAAATTTATGAATCTCTTTCCCCAACACCGAGGAAGATAGACCTAGCTGAAGGAGATCACAGTATTAAGCACCTCACAACGTATACATACCGAGAAATGTATATCTCTCAGTGAATAAATCCCAGTGAATAAGCCACTCTGTCTGGCTTTTTTTTGGGTTATCTTAGGTTCTTTACACACATTCTGCTATGTATGATAATATATGTAAATGTATTTGTGTATACCTGAATAAACTTACTTACGCTATTTTGGTTACTGAAGTATTTTTGACTGGTGGTGAATAGGCGGCATGTAGCCTAAATGGCCTTCGTGTAGTAGATAGACTTCAACCCCCTTAACTTGAGGGAAACGTAGAGGAATGCATTCACTTACGACACCTATACTGAAAACATTTCGGCCCTTGGACCTTGGTCACTTCAAAGACATGGTGATCAAGGTCCATTTCCCCTTAGATTTTTTTTATTATAAGACGTTTCGCTCTCTGGGAACACCGAAAAAAGCCACCAGCGAACAAAATGTTTCCTAAAAGTGTTCTGGTGTTTCGGGATGATGTTTCGGGTCCTTGTTGGACCGTTATCAAGTAACGACCTTTATGACTTGTAAATGGAGATACAAAAGATTTTTTTTATATATATATCATTTCACGGGTACTTCTCAGCTGATTTTTAGGTTTCAAGCCTATCGACTATACGTAGGCTTCACTAATATATATATATATATATATATTATATATATATATAATGTAGTATGTTGATTGACATATTAAGTAAAAAATATATAAATATATACAACTCATGGGTATATGCACTCACATATATACATCTCACGGTGAATATACATTGAGAAATTTATTCCTCTTATTGTATATTAATTCAGATATACAGATTTTGGTGCATATACATTCAGAGAGATATATGCTTCTCGATGCCTATACATCGAGAGACATACACCTCTCGGTATATTTATATTTGAAGATATACACCTATTATTGCATATACCATGTTATAGGCAAAATCGTTTGTTTGTTTGCATTGAGTATAACTCCATTCCATTAATGATTATTTTATTGCTACCACGAATACGAGTTTTAATTTTTTATCTCAATCCAAGGCCATGGGCAGTCTCTTAATTGCAGGCCTTAGGCACTGTGCCCATTGTATATATTAGATGATCCATGCCTACCTTTTTAAATGGCACCGAATGCCTTTTATGCATAGATAAACACTATAGTGTTGGGTGGAAGTTATAATATCGTGTTAGATAAAAGGACACAAGTGCAACTAATGTGACATTTTATTATGGCAACGTTTCGCTCTCCAGGAGCTTTGTCAAGCAATTACAAACAATACATGGACACAGAGGGTATGTATGAATATATATATATATATATATATATATATATATATATATATATATATATATATATATATATATATATATACGCTTAGTGAGGTATAAGGCACTATATAATCGTTGTAGTAGTAGTAGTAGTAATAATAGTAGTAGTAATGCTAGTGGTAGTAATAGTTGACATGCTTGGGTAGCATATATTTTTGTTAGTGGGTTGGAACAATTCAAAACTAACCCACAATACCGTGGCTGGAACAAATCACAACTAACCCACAACACCCTGGCTGGTATATTTCACAATTAACCCATAATATCGTGGCTGGAATGATTCGCAATTAACCCACAATACCGTGATTGGAACAATTCACAACTAATTTAAAATTTTGAGATAAATCTTGGAACAAAACATTATCTGTCAATTGAGATTTAATTTGTGAGATATTTACTCTCTATCTCTAGTAGCTATTATCTGCTTTAAAAATAGGATTTGGGAAGCTTTGAAAATAAGTGCAGAATCACACGAGGATTATTAAAATGGTATAAAATATCGACAGGTTGTTAGGTAAGACACATATGAAGCAGTTAGGTATCTTTATTCCGAAACGTTTCGACTTCACAGTAGGCTGCTTCAGCCGACTGAAGAAGCCTACTGTGTAGGCGAAACGTTTTGAAATAAGAAGATACCTAACTGTTGTATATGTGTCTTACCTAACAGAATCAAACAAGACAACTGGCACCTACAAATACACTTAGAGGTACATGAAGAAGACACATGCAACACATGGAGAAGCTCACCAAGAGTTTCACCAGTCTGCTACAGAGAACATATTATCAGAGATTATATAGTGTCAGGAAGGTCAGGTTTGAAGTCATGTGTAGTTCGATGTGTTAACTCACCAGACTTCAGTGTCTTGTAAAATAATTTAGGCCAGAACTTTTGACATGCTGAGACTACTGGTGGTTTGAATGTAAAGATAATTTTAATATAAATGAAGAGGTGGTTTATTCAACTTTTTTGTACACCTCCATTATTTTTCTTTATAAATTCTCTGAGATACAGATACAAAAATGCCCTAATTAAAAAAAACGATGACACTAAATACTTTGTTATGCCGTCATGGTGTAAGTATTAATGTAAAGAGTTTGGTTTTACGAAGAGTTTGAAGAACTCGTTCCAAGTGGGAGGTTGGTAATTGGTTGAGAATAATCTGGTTGGTTTATAGTGTGTTTTAAAAGTCATTGAGTAGGCAGATTTTCATCTAAGAATGGAAGTTTTTTGTTCTTTTTCCAGCGTAAATGTAACAGCGGGTTCGTTGTTGCTGTGTTTAAGTAGTAGATTGAGAAAAATGAGTCTGTTTACTGTAAGGGGGCCACGAGAAGCTTGATGGAATGGTTAGGTAAGGTTCGTCAGGAAACAGGACAAGTGCTTCCTGACGCGGGTCTTAGTCAGATGATGACCCACCGTTGGATCGTTTGGTCACCTGACCAAGGCTTTCTGCTGGCTTATCCCTCCACCTCTTTAAAAATTAAGGTCATAGTTATAACCATTTAGTATTCTGATGGTCTGGAAGATGCGTTTCTCTCTTTAAATGTTTCTCCTATTAGTAGGCTAAACTTGCAATGAAAACTGGCCATTTTTGACACGTAAAAACATTTGCCTATGTATAGAATTAGTAAATGAGAAGCAATTAAAATTAATTCATTCCTCAATCAATTCAAAAACTGAAGGTCAATTTCGACCATAATCTTCCTGGTCTGTTGGCACATTAGTAATTAAGGAAGCAACGTGGAAAACTACCAATATTTTAACTTTTAATGTCCCTGGCGAAGCCGAGAAGATGGCCCCAGTGCTTAAAATAGTCACTGATAACAGTCCCTAGCAACGTGGAAGAGTGGCCAGGGCCCCTGCTAGTTTGTGTGGGGCATTTCCAGTACCTAACGTGAAGGATCTAAAAGAAATTTTAGTCTGAGTCTTTGAGGTAAGTCTGAGGTTACAAGGAATAAGATGCAGGAGTTTCTTACTCAGTTCCACGCGTTTTAAAACTCTCCAGGAGTTTTAAACGCGTTTTAAAACTCCGAGGAAAGTTTTGGTGATCTCATTGACATTTTTGACCTTTAAAGAATCAAGCAAATATAAAACAGTATCACAAATCCCGTCTCGTAAGAGAATTGAGGATTGATTTCACGCGGAAGGAGAATTATTGACACCAATAGCTTTCCTGCAAATCACATGAATTCTTCCCAAAATCTCCCTTTCATATTACAAATCACATGAATTCTTCCCAAAATCTCCCTTTTATATCGGGAAAAACCTGACTAATTTTTATGAAATTCTCCCTTAGTTAATCTGCCTTGCCAGGGAGCATAACATGACAAGAGAGAATTGAAAGTTTAAATTCACTAGTGCAGTCACTGAAACCTGAATTTTTAACTCGTCCATCAAATTTTTCAGAACTGCAACACCATTTTGGTGATGTCCGCAAAGGCTAGCAGCGCCTTAAGGTTTGAAAAGGCTCAAAAAACAGTTACTGTGATAATCCCTTGTCCTGATACCTGTAACTTCTAGTGAAAAGGATGAGTTCTCCTCAAGGTGTTTAAACTCCGGCTGGAGAGCTTCAAATAAAAGCTTAAGCTTCTGTTTTGGATTCCGGCTAGCAGCCTAGATATAAGATTGTTGATATTTTTGGGCCTGGCAATGGTGCTTCCCTTAGCTAGCTAGATGTGTAAAATTTCCTAATGGTTATAATCATAACCATAATTTTTAAAGGGGTGGAGGGGTAAGCCAGTGGAAGGCCTCGGTCAGATGACCAAAAGCTCCAGCTGTGGGTCATCATGTGACTAAGACCCTAGTCAGGAAGCACTTGTCCTCTTTCCTGACAAATCTTACCTAACCTAAATGTGAAAATTAAAGTAAATGGTGACTAACTTGTATACTATAAACACACACACACACACACACACACACACACACACACACACACACACTAGTGATTGGCTGGGTTCTGCTTCCATCGATCTTTCTTGCTTTTAAAGCAGCAATGAAAAAAATCTTAGTACACCAGAGTTCATATCTGTGATGACAAAAGTATGAACATTTGGTAGGAAGATTTCAAATATTCTCCATGGGGAATATCAGCCAGAGATATTTAACAGTAATATTACTTGTATTTCCAAATCTATACCGAATGAAACAGCAAGACGGGAATATTTTCAAAGAACCTATATAAACAGAGCCACAACTGTAGATGATAAATCCACCAAAGCAAAAAGTGAAAACTTCACATTATATATATATATATATATATATATATATATATATATATATATATATATATATATATATATATATATATATATGTCGTGCCGAATAGGTAAAACTGGTCAATTAGCAAGAACTCATTTTTAAATAATCCTTTCTAAAAAAAATCTTTTAAGTATAAAGATATATATTTTTCAGTTGTTAATGTAAAAATTAGTAATTTTGTACCAAAAGAACCTTAGTAAACTTACCTAACTTTATTATAACAAGCTCAATTTAATTTAGCCTAATCCAAGTAAATATATTTTAGATAAGTTTTCAATAATTTAATAAGCAAACACAATGAAATATATATTTTTCGTTAGGTTCAGAATGATTTTTGAAAAATTATTACATACACACATTTTCGTTTGCCTTATTCGGCAAGAAGAGCGTTGCCATTTAAGCCAAAATCGAAAAGTTTTACCTATTCGGCACGACATATATTTTAATTTGTTGTAGTTGTACATTAAATTGTCACCCTTCTGGCTTATTCTGGCGATTGTCCTTCAGACATGCTAGGCAGGAGTTGAAGCTAGGAACGTTGTTCCAACATGCTAGGTGCTAGGTAGGTGTTGAAGGTAGAAACGTCGTTACAACATGCTAGACGTCTTGAAGGTAGGATCATCATTCAAACATGTTAGGCATGTCTTGAAGCTAGGAACGTTCTTGTAGCATGCTAGGCATGTCTTGAAGCTAGGAACGTCGTTACAACATGCTAGACGTCTTGAAGGTAGGATCATCCTTCAAACATGTTAGGCATGTCTTGAAGCTAGGAACGTTCTTGTAGCATGCTAGGCATGTCTTGAAGCTAGGAACGTTCTTGTAGCATGCTGGGCATGTCTTGAAGGTAGATTCCTCCTTCAGACATGCTAAGCATGTCTTGAAGCTAGGAACGTTTTTCTAGCATGCTAGGCATGTCTTGCAGCTAGGAACGTTCTTCCAGTATGCTAGGCATGTCTTGCAGCTAGGAACGTTCTTCTAGCATGCTAGGCATGTCTTGCAGCTAGGAACGTTCTTCCAGTATGCTAGGCATGTCTTGCAGCTAGGAACGTTCTTCTAGCATGCTAGGCATGTCTTGCAGCTAGGAACGTTCTTCCAGTATGCTAGGCATGTCTTGCAGCTAGGAACGTTCTTCTAGCATGCTAGGCATGTCTTGTAGCTAGGAACGTTCTTCTAGCATGCTAGGCATGTCTTGCAGCTAGGAACGTTCTTCTAGCATGCTAGGCATGTCTTGTAGCTAGGAACGTTCTTCTAGCATGCTAGGCATGTCTTGCAGCTAGGAACGTTCTTCCAGTATGCTAGGCATGTCTTGCAGCTAGGAACGTTCTTCTAGCATGCTAGGTAGATCTTGAAGACCCAGCTAGAGAGAGCAAAGAAGACAGCATCTTGCAAGCAAATATTTTAATAAACAATTGATTTTAATTCAACTTTCTCTAAAATGTGTCCTCATCAACCATTTTCGAATTTCATATATACTAATAATTCACAAAATTGAGAGCAAAGAATCATTTGCGAAGATTGCATCGACATTTAGGTAATGCTTAAAAAAATAATTGCAATGTCTTGGTACATTTTCCTCTCTCTGGTAAAATTATTGAGTTAATGAATAGTGAGGGGGGCGGGGAAATAAATTTTGAGAGTCAGGGACAAAGAGAGAGAAGCTTCCGGAGAGCGGCTCTCAAAATGGCCGATGTTCGGTCGATTCTTCGTGTTCTCGGAACCTTGCGTGACCCGAAGATATTTTTTTTTTATATACGGCTGCCGGCCAAACCCAATCCTTCTTCTGGTTTTTTCTTTTACCAATCGTTCGTGGTTTTTAATCCTCTGTGTATTTTTAATATCGAAAATGATTGGTTCTAGTATATACTAAGCTTCTGTCCACCAGGAGCATTTGACCAGATATATGGTAATGTTGACAATTTGATGATTATGACATGTGCAGTACCTGGGTATCTATAAATAGACATAGATACTCTTAATTAAGATACCCAGCAGTATCTAAGATACTTATTTCTCAAAAAATGAAAGATATATTTCAAAATCTTTTTTGGCTTGAATAAAAGTAGCAATACCAACCAAAGCTGGAGTAATTCACAACTAATCCACAATACCAAAGCTGAAATAATTCACAACTAACCCACAATACCAAAGCTGGAGTAATTCACAACTAACCCACAATACCAAAGCTGGATTATTTCACAACTAACCCACAATACCAAAGCTGGAGTAATTCACAACTAACCCACAATACCAGGGCTGGAGTAATTCACAACTAACCCACAATACCAAAGCTGGAGTAATTCACAACTAACCCATAATACCAAAGCTGGAGCAATTCACAACTAACCCACAATACCAAAGCTGGATTATTTCACAACTAACCCACAATACCAAAGCTGGAGTAATTCACAACTAACCCACAATACCAGGGCTGGAGTAATTCACAACTAACCCACAATACCAAAGCTGGAGTAATTCACAACTAACCCACAATACCAAAGCTGGATTATTTCACAACTAACACACAATACCAAAGCTGGAGTAATTCAAACTAACCCACAATACCAAAGCTGGAGTAATTCACAACTAACCCACAATACCGAAGCTGGAATAATTCACAACTAACCCACAATACCGAAGCTGGAATAATTCACAACTAACCCACAATACCGAAGCTGGAATAATTCACAACTAACCCACAATACCGAAGCTGGAATAATTCACAACTAACCCACAATATCGTAGCTTGAACAATTCATAATTAACCCACAATACCGAGGCTTGAACGATTCACAACTAACCCACACCTTAGACGACGTTTCGCTCCTCTCTGAACTAAAGATATAAATAGGGGGCTGAAGATACTTTACCAGACAGGAATCGAAAAATAATGTGGTTTCAAACTGAAAAAAAAATTAGATTTGTCTAAATTTTCAAAGGCGTTTGTAGTACAACGGACATGGAATTTTTGTGTGGTCAGCATTCTAATGTTCCTGACAAGAACCACCTTCATTTAATCAGTTTTTGGGGAGACTGGGTTATGGGGAGAAACTTATAATTAGCTCTCATTCTCGATGTTACTGGACTGATTTTTTTCTGATAGCTTAATTGCTAGAATTGCCTTCTCTGACACGCACCAGACACGCCTCAGTGGCACAGAAAAGGCTTCCAGGCACGGAATTTACCACCTTCCATAACTTATTACAAGAGTAAAGGCAAGAACTGCCTTCTTTGACACGCAGCAGAGACGCCTCAGTAGCACAGAAAAGTCTTCTTGATCTTCTTAAATGAGCAGTTTTTTTTTTTTTATATGAAATAAATCCCTCTGATAAGCCTCAGTTACACAATATAGCCCTAAGGATATTATATATAATATCTGGCACGGCTCAAGATGATCATACACTTTCAGTGGTATAAAAGAGCCTTCAGGGCATAATACGATGTAGACTTCTTGAGATATAGTTCAGGTTACAAAGAATTCACACATGACCAACACATATCCAGTATGGATAGGAATTTCGGATATTTACTACTTGATAATCCCCAGGATAATGTATCCTGCCTCAGTGGTGTAATAGATGTTTCGCACAAGGTATATAATACTAGACAATGTATAAACTAAGTATGTGCTACGTTTCGAAATTGTTGCAGATTACAGAAAATAGTCTCAAACAAATCTCACTAGCACAACAGATGTTGCAGATCACAGAATATACCCTCAAATAAACCTCACTAGCACAACAGATGTTGCAGATCACAGAATATACCCTCAAATCTTACTAGCACAACAGATGTTGCAGATCACAGAATATACCCTCAAATCTCACTAGCACAGCAGATGTTGCAGATCACAGAATATACTCTCAAATCTCACTAGCACAACAGATGTTGCAGATCACAGAATATACCCTCAAACAAACCTCACTAGCACAACAGATGTTGCAGATCACAGAATATACCCTCAAATCTCACTAGCACAACAGATGTTGCAGATCACAGAATATACCCTCAAACCTCACTAGCACAACAGATGTTGCAGATCACAGAATATACCCTCAAATCTCACTAGCACAACAGATGTTGCAGATCACAGAATATACCCTCAAATCTCACTAGCACAACAGATGTTGCAGATCACAGAATATACCCTCAAATCTCACTAGCACAACAGATGTTGCAGATCACAGAATATACCCTCAAATCTCACTAGCACAACAGATGTTGCAGATCACAGAATATACCCTCAAACAAACCTCACTAGCACAACAGATGTTGCAGATCACAGAATATACCCTCAAATCTCACTAGCACAGCAGATGTTTTCAGGATAGTAAATATATCACTTGAAATGCCTTCAGTAGTTCTGTAGGGACTTCCGGGAAAATAGTACACTATCTACCATTCCCCAAGTGATTGTACCATCTTTATTATAATACAATCTTGAAGAGTGTAGCACCTTCTTGGTGCATTATGAAGATTGTGGCACCTTCTTGGTGCATCATGAAGATTGTGGCACCTTCTTGGTGCATTATGAAGATTGTGGCACCTTCTTGGTGCATTATGAAGATTGTGGCACCTTCTTGGTGCATTATGAAGATTGTTGCACCGTCTTAGTACATTATTTACAATGTAGCACCTTCTTAGTACATGATACAGAGTGTAGCACCTTCTTAGTACATGATACAGAGTGTAGCACCTTCTTAGTACATGATACAGAGTGTAGCACCTTCTTAGTACATGATACAGAGTGTAGCACCTTCTTAGTACATGATACAGAGTGTAGCACTTCTTAGTACATGATACAGAGTGTAGCACCTTCTTAGTACATGATACAGAGTGTAGCACCTTCTTAGTACATGATACAGAGTGTAGCACCTTCTTAGTACATGATACAGAGTGTAGCACCTTCTTAGTACATGATACAGAGTGTAGCACCTTCTTAGTACATGATACAGAGATTAGTAGCACCTTCTTAGTACATGATACAGAGTGTAGCACCTTCTTAGTACATGATACAGAGTGTAGCACCTTCTTAGTACATGATACAGAGTGTAGCACCTTCTTAGTACATGATACAGAGTGTAGCACCTTCTTAGTACATGATACAGAGTGTAGCACCTTCTTAGTACATGATACAGAGTGTAGCACCTTCTTAGTACATGATACAGAGTGTAGCACCTTCTTAGTACATGATACAGAGTGTAGCACCTTCTTAGTACATGATACAGAGTGTAGCACCTTCTTAGTACATGATACAGAGTGTAGCACGTTCTTAGTACATGATACAGAGTGTAGCACCTTCTTAGCACATGATACAGAGTGTAGCACCTTCTTAGCACATGATACAGAGTGTAGCACCTTCTTAGCACATGATACAGAGTGTAGCACCTTCTTAGCACAATCTTGAAGAATGCAGGTCCTCTTTAGTGCAGTGCTGAAGAGTTTAGCACTTGCTTAACCTGAGCGGCACACCACCTGACTGCAGATCAGGTATGGAGATACGGACAGAATGTGGGTAAGGTCACTTTGGGTGAAACCTTTCCTCAATAAGTGTCTTGAACCGTGGTAATAAAATTGTAGGGTACATCGTCACTAAGTAAATAAGTTATGGGGATTTGGGATTTTATTGTGAAGACATTTCGCCCACCAGGGACTCGGCCATTTCACTCAGAAAAATGCCTGGTTGTTCTCAGTGTGAGTTGATAAAATCTCCGGTGGGCGAAACGTCTTGACGATAAAGTGCCTTAATCCACATTGTGTGTCTTATTTAGGTCTTGAACTTTGCATTAGTGTTCTTAGGTCGTGTGTGATACGTGCTTAACACGAGCATGAAAAGCCTTAACACAAACCAGAGGATTCTAACACCTTAAGACTGGCAAAGGAAGAGTGTTGCATAGCTTTAACAAAAACCAGAAGAGAACAGGACCCCATTGGAAATAAGTCACTTCGTCTGACTTTTGTGTGGCTCTCCTAGGTAATTTACACATGTTAAACTATGTATGATAATTGTACTTATGTTTACCTGTACCTAAATAAAACTTACTTATGTAACAGCGCCTCTATAATATAAACCAGAAGAATTTAGCGCCACTTGAATGTAAATCACTTAACATAAATCACAAAAGCACAGCGCCTTTCTTTCAGGTACCTTCAGAAAATACTTCAGCCGTGTTACGTAACTTCATGGATTCAGAGTTGTTCCAAAATCATTAGTCATAAAAGATTTAAAATGCCAACAAATATGTAAACAATAGTTGAGTGCAAGCAATACTGCGCCTTTTGTCATCTAAGATCGTTATAAGTAATATTTACTCCTTCCTTTAATACAGGAAAGATATTATTGTGGATCTTATCCCTTAGTGTTTTAGTTGCTAGATTCGTTTATTTTCACCTGCCTCTTGAATTCTAAATAATAGCTGTATTAAGCTGAAAGATCGAGCTTTTGTTTATAAGTTGGTGTTGTGTCGTCTTCGTCTTGTTGTCGGGATGTTGTAAGGCCTATAGGATCAATCAGCGGCCTCTTGTATCCTCTTAGGATCATTGTCAGGATATAGTGAGGCCTATGGGAACAATCATAGGCAACTTGTGTAATCTTAGGAACATTGTCAGGATGAAGCGAGGCCTATAGGAATAATCATAGCCCTCTTGTGTCCTCTTAGGCTGAATCTCAGGAATCAACAATGCCTAATGCAAACGTGGAATTGCGTCCTGCTAAGCGTGTGTAATAAGCCTAACATATTATTTGGATTTATATCAAGAAGTATAATTAAAAGGAATACAAAGGCTCTATATATCAGTTGTGGTCTCCATTCTACAGAATAATATAAGGGCACTGGAGTATATATAGAGAATTATATTTAGAGTATGAGAACAGAGTGAAAGCCCTGAAATATGCATACTGTGAAAACATATGATTTTAATATACAATTTGAAGGCAGGTTCAAAAAATGAATATGTAAATACGGTGTTAAGAATATCTTATCAAGGAAGAACTCAAAAAGATGGATTCAAGATGGATAAATTCAGATAAAGAAGGGATATGGGAAAGTCCTGGTTTTGCTGTAGAGTTGGTGTTGAGTGGAACAGTCAACCAAGTAGGGTAACCAAAGGAAATATTTTAGAGTTCTTTACAATCCTTGAGGCTAAATACTCAAATATGTAAGCGAGAAGGGTTAGAAAAAAGCTAAAACGGACTATGAAATTAAAGTTGTCATTACAATTTCGTGAGTCAATTCTTTCTAGTATACAGGACAAACATTAGAGAAACTCTACTCCCACTTAAAACTAGATTCGGACAGTATACTGCCAATTAACAGGAAATATGCTATCATTTTAACAATTATTTCCTGCCAGTCAACACAAGAAGACAAAAATGTTAGCCCATCTATTACTTATAAAAGAACTAAAGAAACAAATGAAATACTTTTAATTATAGATATGGTTATCAAGTAGACAGATTCAAGGAAAATAGGTCACCTGGCCCCAGTGAACTGTTTTAATGTGTACTTAAACCTGAAAGATGGAACTTCATGAGTTGCTAACCAACCTGTTCAGTATTTCACAGCAGATGGGTTAGGTGAGGTTTATTGGAACCTCCACTGGAGGTTCAGGTCTTCTGATAGAGGCCTTCTAGTGGCTTACCCCTCCGCCCCTTAGATAATTAGATAATTCTACAAATGGGTGTCGTCCAGAGATGTGGAAAATAGCGAATGTAACTCGTATCCTTAATGGAGATAAATGGTATCAAATACCGATACGATGGAAAAATAATCTGTGCCTGGATAAAGCCCACTATGTGGGCGAAACGTAGTCAATAAAGGATCGAATTAGTCTTCATTTGTGTCTATTTTTCCATCGTGCCCCCAAATCAGGAGACGAGTGTATATCATTATTTTACCTCCAATAAGCAAGGCATCAATAGTAGGATAACAGCAGAAAAACTGAGGTAAATGACACGTAATGCATTTACTTAGAACACCTTCAATGAAGATGTTTCGATCATTACCTTCAATGAAGATGTTTCGGTCATTGGATCATCATCGCTTCAAATGCTTCACGTATTTGAAATGATCCAGCTCCCATGTGTGTTAAGCGAAAGCTGACGAGTTAGACACATTATTGCGACACTTGAAATCTTTACTAACGAAACGTTTCGCCTGCGCTGCAGCCTTCATCAGGCGATTACAGAGATGAGACAGAATCTTGGAGACATCAGCGTTTGTGAAAGCTAAGTAAACAATGTGTAATAGCGAGTGGATGAACAAACGAGGCAAACTGTTGGAACAAGTAAGACATTTTTACCCACTGTGTTAAACTTTATAAATGGCAACGTTTCGCTTGGTACAAAGGCTTTTTCATGACAGTGACAACGTTTCTCTTGTCAGCTAAGCGAAACGTTGTCATTTATAAATCTTTTCCCAAATGCGTTTGTGCCCGAATGGCCATCCAGGGCCATTAGAGTTGACTATCCACTCATAAGTACTGTGAAGAGTCGATTATTAAATTTATTGTCAATCAGGTTGTCTAGAAAGCAATTTTTCTGAAGGAAATAAAACTGTGATCTTAGTATCAATTCCATAACTTAGTAAGCATCCACGAGAATTTTCTTTGGGAAGAAACTATATTTGTATTTCGGGATATGAAGATTTAATAATCTAGGTGATTTGATTTTTAATCAAATTGACCGGATTTCCTCGATTTTCTTGAGGTAGTCAAAGATTGTTTTATAAAGCAGTTTTTTGACAGAACAAACACAGGGCAAAAACATGCTTGTTTTAATTTTCCATGCAGGTAGTTTCCACTATTTGCTGACAGTCATTACAGTTAATCTGTGTATGACTTCATCTAAACTGCCTCCTGGGACTTCTGACATCAAAGAGGTGAAACATCACTGCCTTTAATATAATATAATTCTTCACATTGTTTTATTTTTTTTTACACGCAATATTTTGGTATCCATAAAATATTTTTGGTCGTAATATTGTCAGATACTCCAAACACAAGTGACTTGATCTGACCTTGGATGTTCCCTCGCCTCTCTTCACCTGACCTGAGTTCCGTCTGTTTTATGTCTGTTTTATGTGGCTTGACAATATTCCAGGACTGACCAAAACATCTAGTTTTATCACCATGTAATACGGTCAACTTTGTAAATAAAACATATGCAATATCGTGGTATCTGTAACAGATGTTTTTCTTACCAGGGGCTATTACCCATCTAATACAAACTAAGGAATAATAACATCCCCTTTTGTGCCGAAACGTTTCTCATATAAATATTCCCAGATGTTGCATATATATCTTATTAATCCCAAATGTGTATTCTTCTGGTTTTAGTTTTTAATTCTGCGTTTTCTTAAGTTTATTGTTGCCACGTCATTGGGGATCTTGATAACTTTATGACGTTTCGGTCCTACTTGGACCATTAACTAGTCGTACACACAGGTTCAAGTAGGACCGAAACGTCGTCATAAGTTTATTTCTCCTAAGTGCTGGTTATGTGTGTATTGTTCCACTCACGGTATACCTGGAGTATACCTAGAGAGGGTCTGTGACTAGGCCTCATGGAAGATCAGGGCCTGATCAACCAGGCTGTTACTGTTGGTCGCACGCAACCCGACGTACGAACCACAGTCCGGCTGGTCAGGTACTGACTCTAGGTGCCTGTCCAGCGCCTTCTTGAAGACAGCCAGGGGTCTATTGGTAATCCCCCTTATGTATGCTGGGAGGCAGTTGAACAGTCTTGGGCCCCTGGCACTTATTGTGTTGTCTCTTATCGTGCTAGTGGCTTCCCTGCTTTTCATTGGGGGATGTTGCATCGTCTTCCGAGTCTTTTGCTTTCATATTGAGTGATTTTCGTGTGCAAATTTGGTACCAATCCCTCTAGGATTTTCCAAATGTATATAATCATGTATCTCTCCCGCCTGCTTTCTAGGGAGTACAGGTTGAGGAACAAAAATGATCCCAAATGGATAAAAAATAGATTAAAACATCTCATTGATCAAAAGAGAGGCATATATAGGCGTATCAAAAGAGGGGATGGGCAGATAAGAAATCAATATATTCAATTAAAGAGAGAAATAAAAAAAAAGGAATAAGAAAAGCAAAAAGGGATTATGAGGCTAAAGTCGCAAGGGATTCGAAGACTAACCCAAAAGGGTTCTTTCAGGTATACAGAAGTAAGGTTAGGGACAATATAGGACCACTTAAGAGTAACTCAGGTCAGATCACTGACAGTGATAAGGAAATGTGTGAACTTTTCAATACTTACTTCCTCTCAGTTTTTACTCAGGAAGATACTAGCGGAATTCCAGAAATAATAAATTATGTAGAACAGTACGATAATAAACTATGCACGATTAGGGTAACTAATGACATGGTCCTCAGACAAATAGAGAAATTAAAACCTAACAAATCTCCAGGCCCTGATGAACTGTTTGCAAGGGTTTTAAAGGAATGTAAAGAGGAACTTAGCAAACCTTTGGCAAATCTTTTCAATATATCACTACAAACTGGCATAGTGCCAGACAAGTGGAAAATGGCAAATGTAATACCTATTTACAAGGCAGGTGACAGGTCCTTAGCTTCGAACTATAGACCAATAAGCCTTACCTCCATAGTGGGAAAATTTATGAAATCAATAATTGCCGAGGCAATTCGTAGCCATCTTGAAAGGCATAAATTGATTAATGAATCTCAACACGGTTTTACTAAGGGGCGTTCCTGTCTTACGAATTTACTAACTTTTTTCACTAAGGTGTTTGAGGAGGTAGATCATGGTAATGAATATGATATTGTGTATATGGACTTCAGTAAGGCTTTCGATAGAGTTCCACATCAGAGACTATTGAGGAAGTTTAAGGCACACGGAATAGGATAATTTTTTTCCTGGGTAGAGGCATGGTTGACAAATAGGCAGCAGAGATTTTGCATAAATGGGGAAAAATCAGAATGGGGGCAGTGTTGGGGCCCTTGTTGTTCACAATTTACATAAACGACATAGATGAGGGAATAAATAGCGACATAAGCAAATTTGCTGATGACACCAAAATTGGCCCTCCAATTCATTCTAATTAGGACATTAGAGCACTCCAGGAGGATTTGAATAAACTGATGCAGTGGTCGGAGAAGTGGCAGATGCAGTTTAATATTGACAAATGCAAAGTTCTAAATGTTGGACAGGACAATAACCATGCCACATATAAACTAAATAATGTAGATCTTAATATGACTGATTGCAAAAAGAATTTAGGAGTTCTGGTTAGCAGTAATCTGAAACCAAGACAACAGTGCATAAGTGTTCGCAATAAAGCTAACAGAATCCTTGGCTTCATATCAAGAAGTATAAATAATAGAAGTCCTCAGGTTGTTCTTCAACTCTATTTATCTAGACAGGACTCACAGCAATGGCTTTAAGTTAGAAAAATTCAGATTCAGGAAGGATATAGGAAAGCACTGGTTTGGTAATAGAGTTGTGGATGAGTGGAACAAACTTCCTAGTACCGTCATAGAAACTAAGACGTTGTGTAGTTTTAAAAAATAGGTTAGATAAGTACATGAGTGGGTGTGGGTGTGAGTTGGACATGACTAACTTGTGCTACTAGGTCAGATGCCGTGCTCCTTCCTTAAGTGAATGTGACCTGACCTGACTAGTTTAGGGCATTGGCTTAAGCCGGTAGGAGAATTGGACCTGACTTGCATGGGCCAGTAGGCCTGCTGAAGTGTTGCTTCTTTCTTAAGTTCTTATGTGTGTCGTGAAGGTTCTCTGCACATTTTCTAGGTCAGCAATTTCACCTGGCTTGAAAGGTTCTGTTAGTGTGCAGAAATATTCCAGCCTAGATAGAACAAGCGACTTGAAGAGTGTCATTATGGGCTTGGCATCCCTAGTTTTGAAGGTTCTCATTATCCATCCAGTCATTTTTCTAGCAGATTCGATTGAAACAATTTTGTGGTCTTTGAAAGTGATAATGTCAGATCCTCTGACATTATCACTCCCAGGTCTTTTACATTAGCTTTTCGCTCTATTGTGTGGTTGGAATTTGTTTTATACTCCGATATAGTTTTAATTTCCTCACGTTTTCCATATCGGAGTAATTGAAATTTCTCATCACCGAACTTCATATTGTTTTAAGGGGCCCATTTAAAGATTTAGTTGATATCCGCCTGGAGTCTTGCAGTGGGACACTGTCGTGTAAATTCGGGAGTCATCTGCAAAGGAAGATACGATGCTGTGGCTTACATCTCTGTCCATGTCAGATATGAGGATGAGGAACAGGATGGTGGCTAGTACTGTGCCTTATGGAACAGAGATTTTAACCGTAGCTGCCTCGGACTTTACTCTGTTTGCTATTACTCTTTGTGTTCTATTTGTTAGGAAATTGTAGATCCATCTACCAACTTTTCCTGTTATTCCTTTATCACGCATAAAAACTCTCCTGCAATCAATATTGTAGCTGAAGTTTGCGAAACATAAACCCAATGGCAGTATAATGTGATCCTTTATTGACAACGTTTCGCCCACACAGTGGGCTTTATCAAGTCCGTGAGTATTTGTAGGATGGAGTCAGATGGAGAATGCTGGGTAGGTTGGATCTGAACCTACGTGTGACAATCTTCCAAGTAGGGTGATAGAGTCTAGGACCTTGGGAAGCTTTAAAAAGAGATTGGATAAGTATATGAGTAGACCTTCTGCAGTGTTCCTCCATTCTTATGTTCTTATGTGGGATAACGATGAAGTTTCTTGGCGAGGGATTCAGCTATGTTAAAGAAGCCGTTGTTTTGGTTGAAGTTGTTGGATATACAGATAAGTGATGATTCCAGGATTCATCAATTAACTCGACTCACGAAATCGTAATGACACGATTGCAAACAAACCATACCACGGGTTTTGAGACTCTCTGACCGCGGGTTCGAACCACACCCGTGGTATGATTCATCAATTATTTTATACCATTGATTTCCTTCGGTATTTTTATTATGGAGACGTTTCGCCAACGAGCTTTATTTGATCAGACTAACAGAGAAAATAATCCTGGAGTCTTTTAGCATCTTCATTTGTTCCATCATCATTATACTCTTTTGGATTGATTCATCCACTAGATGGCGAAACGTCTACGCCTTGAAGACACCCAGGTGTTACACATGCATCTTATGCATCTGTATTCTCTTCCTCAGCACGTACGTTCGTTGAGCAACATGATCAGACAGACGTAGAACAACTTTTTAGTGTAAGTTACCAACTAGATGGCAGACCGAAGTTACAGCAATGTTACTGCCAGGACGCTTGAATGCAACAAAATGCAGGCTTGTTCTTACACTAGTGTCAAGCACCAACAGCAAGTTTATCTACCACATTCCCCATCTGAATACCTCTTGATTGTAGTCAGGAGTTCTCTCCCCGAGTTCTTCACTGTCTATCTTCTTCAATGCTATATCTATCTTCCTCTCTACTGTATCTATCTATTTGTGTTCAGGGCCCCTAATCCAGGAGTGGCCCTGTAAGGGGCTTAAAAATTTTGGGTCTATAAGAAGAGGTTGCTAAGGGGCCCCCCATATCAGTTCAAGCTTCAGGGCCCCAAAAATGTAGGTCCACCACTGCTTGTGTTCTATATAAAAGCTTTGGGCTATTATTTCGTCAACCACAGTAGGATCTTGTGGTATTATATATACTAGCTAAGCATCATAACAAATGTTATTTTTTACAAATCAATTTCACAAGCTAAGAGCTGTTATCGTACCACTGCTCATTTTCAAAGCCCAGCTCTCTCTTAGGTAGTCTACCACTCCCCAGGATGCGACCCACACCAGTCAGGTAGATGAATTCTAAAAATGGTATAGAAAACTGATAAGTTGTTGAATAAGACACATGTGCAGCACCTAGGGTGTGTGTATTGAGGTAAATGAGAAAGACACATGTGTAACACCTAGGGTATCTTTAATTTGGAGATGCTTTTGCAACCAGAGATTGGATTGAACTGACTCAGAGATTGGATTGAACTGACTCAGAGGTTGGATTGAACTGACTCAGAGATTGGATTGAACTGACTCAGAGATTGGATTGAACTGACTCAGAGATTGGATTGAACTGACTCAGAGATTGGATTGAACTGACTCAGAGATTGGATTGAACTGACTCAGAGGTTGGATTGAACTGACTCAGAGGTTGGATTGAACTGACTCAGAGATTGGATTGAACTGACTCAGAGATTGGATTGAACTGACTCAGAGATTGGATTGAACTGACTCAGAGATTGGATTGAACTGACACAGAGATTGGATTGAACTGACTCAGAGATTGGATTGAACTGACTCAGAGATTGGATTGAACTGACTCAGAGATTGGATTGAACTGACACAGAGATTGGATTGAACTGACTCAGAGATTGGATTGAACGGATTGTCGATATATCTAGTTTTTCTGTCAATTACTTTAGAATCTAGAAGTAATCTGCATATATTGTTACAGTAACTTGGAGGTGTTCTGTACAATAGCTGATAACTGAGACACTTGGGTAACCCAGTGGCTTCTTCAGTCCAATACAGAGAAGAACGGTGGAAGATGAGTAGTAGTTTGAGGTAATCAGTCCCTCGGTTCATCATTCTTGATGGAATAAAGATTCCCAACCTATCAAAAAACATTTATATATAAGTTCTGAAAATATTCATGCTAGGTCCAAAGTGCAGAATTAATGTCCCTTTAGTCTTACCTTAAAAGTGGGCAGATTATTGCAATATATAACAGCATTTTTATTTAGAAGACGTTTCGCCCACCAGGGAGCTTATCAAGTAATATAGTTCCTGGTAGACGAAAAACATTGTTTCTTTTAAATATGTACGAATACTTTTGAAATTTTTGCTACTTTAAGATAAGAAAAGACAAACTATGCATTAGGCCTACTGGCCTATATTTAGTAGGCCTACTGGCCTATGCTTAGGTCCAATCAAAGTGTTGTGGTAGATGGAATAGGAATATCAATGAATTATAACTGATAAAACTGACAAATAGTAGAAACTAATTTAAGACAACGTTTCGCCCGCACCGCAGTAGGATTTTTCATATCTGAGAGTATCACTATATCAGAGGAACAGTTGATAAGGGAAATATTTGTGAAACATTCAGGTATCTTTATTCTAGAAACGTTTCGCCTTCTTGAGAGAAACAGTAGATGAGTGTGAGGTGATCGAAAGGAATAGTCATGTCATTATCATCATTATTATCATCATTTCATGCAACTACTAAGCAGATCATTGTGACAATGTTGCCAGATTTAATTAACTAAAATCTGTAATATGAAGATAAATCTGAAATAAAGCACTGAAATAAAGAAAAAAATAATAGGCATTTTTATACAAGGAATTGTTGGAAATTCACAAATAATGATATTATTCAGAATTTTTTTATTGTTATATATTTAAGAAAATAAAATTTTAATGACTGAAATATTTCTGTAAATATGAAGTATAACCGATTCAAATTTTTCCACTAATTAGAATAAATTGAAAAAATATACTTGATGGGTATATACAACGAGAGGGGTATACCTATCAGTGTATATACAAAGAGAGTGGTATACCTCTCAGTGTATATACAAAGAGAGGGGTATACCTCTCAGTGTATATACAAAGAGAGTGGTATACCTCTCAGTGTATATACAAGGAGAGTGGTATACCTCTCAGTGTATATACAAAGAGAGTGGTATACCTCTCAGTGTATATACAAAGATAGTGGTATACCTCTCAGTGTATATACAAAGAGAGGGCTGTATCTTTCAGTGTATATACAACGAGACAAGTGTATCTTAGTGTATATTCACCGTCAGGTATCTTTCAGTGTATGTACACTGAGACGTGTATATTTCAATGTATATACACTGAGAATTGATTTTTAAATCCTTATTTTAGAGATGAAAATATTCTTGATTTGAGGCTAACAGGTGATGTGCAGCCTTAATGACCCTCATGTAGTCGACTTAAACCCTCATAAAACAAACACCAATTGATTTTATTTCCCCCTACCCTCTAATTTTCTGCCGCAATCATTTTTTTTTTCCGAGAAGTTGAGCACACAAGGCAAACCAACGGAGATTTTTGCCTGATACATCAGCAGGTAGACTGCCCTAGCAGGTTGAACGGTAACGCTCACTGCCCGGATCGTCTCCCTTCCCCAAAACTCAAAATCCATTTATAGAGGATCTGGAGGTTGAGAATTTACGGGTATACAGATTGGAGGCTCTCTTTTATGGAGGTAAAGCCTTCCTCTCTCTCATAATGTCGAGCTTTTGTTGCCCTCCTGCTCTCTCTCCACCCTTCTGGCGAGGTGCCTTGATGCTCGTGAAAGGGCTCTTGATCCACAGAATTAGACCTACTCTAATGAGCAAGACATATGTGCAACACGGAATAAAAAAAAATGGATCACAATACCGTGACTGGAACAATGCACAAATAACCTTCACATAACGACGTTTCGATCTTGGATCATTAACTAGTCGGACCGAAACGTCGTCATAAGTTTCTTTCTCCTATGTACGGGTTATTTGTGCATGTGTCCAAAAGTCTTCTGTCGACGGTGTTACCGGAGACATTGGACATTCGAAAGAGCTTTATATTAAAGGCTTCATAATAAAAAACTTAATAAACAAGCATTATTTTATTAACATTCCCTTCAATGGAAATTGATAAAACGTTTCGCCTGCTGCCTTTGTATTTGACTGAAAAAGCCTACTGTGTGGGCGAAACGTTTCATCAGTAAAGATACATAAGAACATAAGAACATAAGAATGGAGGAACACTGCAGAAGGCCTACTGGCCCATACAAGGCAGGTCCTTATCAAAACCACCACTACCTAAGAATTTACTCCTGTACTCACGACACTAATCAAACCCAGCCCCTCCCACTCATATATTTGTCCAATCTCTTTTTAAAGCCACCCAAGGTCCTAGCCTCTATCACCCTACTCGGAAGATTGTTCCACGCATCTACAACTCTGTTCGAAAACCAGTACTTGCCTATGTCCTTTCTAAATCTAAATTTATCCAATTTAAATCCGTTATTTCTGGTTCTTACTTGGTTCGATATCCTCAGTATTTTATTAATATCTCCTTTGTTTATGCCCATCATCCACTTGTACACCTCGATGATATCTCCCCTCATTCTACGTCTCTCCAGAGAGTGGAGATTCAACGCTCTAAGTCTATCTTCATACGGGAGATTTCTTATACTGTAAATCATTTTAGTCATTCTTCTTTGTATGTTCTCCAATGAATCTATATCCATCCTGTAGTAAGGAGACCAAAACTGAGCTGCATAATCCAAATGAGGTCTCACTAGTGATGTATAGAGCTGTAAAATAACTTTTGGACTTCTGTTGCTTATACTTCTTGAAATAAATCCTAGTAATCTGTTAGCCTTATTGCGCACACTTAGGCATGTATCTTAATCTTCATCTTGAAGTATTTTATACCTTTTTCAACAAATCTTATTCCATGAGCTCAACCTGATTGCCTCACGCTGTTTCGCCCATGGGGTTTAAGTCCTTCCCATGATGATAGGATGACTGTTCAATCTGCCATGTATTTTACATTTCCAGCTCCTGGTCACTGTAAAGGAAATGGGTGAAAACGAACAATAACAATACAAAAACATGGAACAAAATAGTGCAAAGAACAAAATAGCTCCAAGAAAAATCAGAGAATGTTTAGTAACCAACGATTTGTGTAATTTAGACACAAAATAAAAAAACTAACACACATGTGCAACATCTGGGTATCTTTATAGTAGACGTTTCGCCCTCCAGTGGCTTTATCAATACAAAATTCTAGGACATAATTATGATGTTGCACATGTGTCTTAATTTCATCTTCTCTGTATTGTATACCTCTTTTGTACAAAATTAAAAACTGGAAACTTCATAAGAAAGGTTTCGAATGCATAGCATTTCTTTTAAGAGGGTAAAACATCGACACTGAATCTACCCTATAACTGCATTTCTATCTCTATTCGTCCATTTGCAAGATATTGGGAGATTCTCATTTTTTTTTTCACATGACTAAAATGTTTTCCTCTATACTTAAACTAGTCAAATTAGATTTTTTTTAATAAATAAATTTGGATACTCTTCTGTGTACTTTACCTAACGTGTCACTGTCTTTTTCACAGGAGTGGTGACCAGGACTGTTCTGCATATCCAAGGTGTGGCCATAGAAATATTGTGTAGAGCATATATATATATATATATATATATATATATGTCGTGCCGATTAGGTAAAACTGGTCAATTAGGAAGAACTCATCTAAAATTAAGTCCTTTCTAAAATTTTCTCTTATATGTTTGAATATATAATTTTTTCATTTATGTTAATGTAAAAAATTATAAATTTGCACCAAAAGAATCTTAGAAAACCTACCTAACCTTATTATAACAAGCGCAATTTAATTTAGCCTAATCCAACTAAATATATTTTGATACGTTTTACAGTAATTTAGTAATAAACAAACACAATGAAATATATTTTTCGTTAGGTTCAAGTGATTTTTACGAAATTATTGCATACACAAATTTTCACTTGTTTATATGGCAAGGTGAGCGTTGCTATTTAAATATAATTGAAGTTTTATAATCGACTGACATATATATATATATATATATATATATATGTCGTGCCTAATAGGTAAAACTGGTCAATTAGCAAGAACTCATCTGATATTAAGTCCTTTCTATAATTTTCTCTTATACGTTTAAAGATATATTTTTTTCATTTATGTTAATGTAAAAATTTATAATTTTGTACCAGAAGAAACTTTGAAAACCTACCTAACCTTATTACAACAAGCGTAATTTAATTTAGCCTAACCCAACTAAATATATTTTAGATACGTTAACAATAATTTAATAATAAACAAACACAATGAAATATATTTTTTTCGTTAGGTTCAGAATGATTTTTGCGAATTTATTGCATACACAAATTTTTGCTTGTCTTATATGGCAAGATGAGCGTTGCTATTTAAGCCAAAATCGCAAGTTTTACCTAATCGGCACGACATTATATATATATGAGGGTTCCCAGTAAAGTTCTAGATGTAGTACCCCCCTATATATTATTAAATATATATATATATATATATATATATATATATATTGAAGTAATTTATATCTAAATAATAATTTGTAAAACAATTAAATTAATTAAATTATATGTAAATAAAGTTAAAAACTGAGTTAATATTATAGAAGTTTAGAAGATGTTGATATCGTAAGAGGAGTCATCGATAATGACAAAGTCGAAGTCAAGTAATGTATTGTTAGCTTTTCTTCCTTCGGTGTAACTATCATATAGAATAGGGTAGGAGCACATTGCAGATCTAGCCAAATGCACTAAAGAGAGCATAAGTCTTAGTTTAACATATCTAATACAAATCTATTATGCACTGGCGATAATTTTTATAATCAAACGGCACACTGTGTAGGATAATTCGTCCCAGAATGATGAATAATTGCTGAAAACTGTTGTTTTGGCTAGTCTGGTATGATAATCAATTCTACATACTTTTTTTATAGTTTCATTTTTTTTAATATATATATATATATATATATATATATATATATATAAAAAATTGAAACTATAAAAAGTATGTAGAATTGATTATCATACCAGACTAGCCAAAACAACAGTTTTCAGCAATTATTCATCATTCTGGGACGAATTATCCTACACAGTGTGTGTATAAAGGATGGGGTGGTAGGAGAAGTGGAATATTCAAATGGCATCAGGAAGAAATCCAAATATTCTTCCTTGAAGCCTTTTTATCCACTTCTCCGAGGCTATGGGTCCCACAATTTGCACTAGAGGTGGACCCCATTCTATAAAATATATATATATATATATATATATATATATATATATGGTGAGTGAAAATCACACGACGCTGTAACCCTCAGGACCACCCAATCCTACAAAGATTACGCAGAGCTAGGTGTTTTACTATGAACCGAGGTCATACGATGGTGTGCGTGCCTAATTTCATTCTACTCCCCGTTTGGTGTACTTAGAAAACTTACCTAACCTTATTATAACAAGCGTAATTTAATTTAGTCTAATCCAACTAAATATATTTTAGATAAGTTTACAATAATTTAATACTAAACAGTCACAGTGAAATATATTTTTTTCGTTAGTTTCAGAATGTTTTTTGTAAAATTATCGCATTCACAAATTTTCGCTTGCCTTATTCGGCAAGAAGAGCATTGTTATTTTAGCCAAAATCGCAAGTTTTTACCTTTTTAGAACTCAATCTGCTCGTATATCAAATCAATTTTCCTCATTGAAATTAATTGAAATGCCATTAATCCGTTCCAGCCCCCCCCCTCCCCCCAAAAAAAAAACCATTTTTTTGGTTACGGGCTTTAAATAAGAAAAATGTATTTATAAATAAGAAATATTGTATACTCCACCCACCACCATCACTACTACACCCGCCTTAATGTTTCTGGAAAAACTCAGAACCAAACAAGGGACGAGGTGCCTCACTACAATTTGGGATTAGTGTGGGAGTATTATTCTTCCAATTATGTGTTGGATGAGCATGTGGGATGGGACGAAGTACCTGACATTCCTCTGGGTACAGAGTTGGATTTGACTTCAGATACGCCGCCAATTAGTGGCGGCGTATCTCGCTCGTAACTCGGATTTTGGCTCGTAACTCGCAGCAAAAAATCGACCGAGAGATGGGTCGTAACTTGGAAAACTCGTAAGTTGGGGCACTCGTAAGTCAAGGTACCACTGTATATGCAGAACAACCACTGTGAAAAGATAGTAGAATTCCAAGCGCTTTCGTGATTTCTCACATTATCAAGGAACTGTAAAAATGAAAAATCAACAGGAAGACATATAAGGCACGAGACTGCACCTCACTGGTCCCAGGTCCCATTAACTCACGTTCAAGTCTCACTTGGTTATACAAAGAGAACTTAGTGAGGTACAGGAGACGGTGTCAAGTCAAGATTGAAGATTGAAGGCAGTTCTCCAATCCTCAGACATATGCCGGGAGAATCATATCATTAATGGAATACAATATCGACAAATTGAGGAATAAGACATGTTTAACTCCTGGGTACCCTTACTGCTGTAACATTTATTGTTTGTCTATGTGGCTGGATTCTTCAGTCGAATACATGAGAATAGAAGACTGGAGGTAGTATTATTGAGGGATCACAAAACCGTGTCTTCTGTTGTTTCCAATGTTATCTTTTCATATATTCGACTGAAGAAGCCTGCCACGCAGGCGAAAAGTTTCGGCAGTAAAGAAACCCAAGTGTTGGACGTGTCTCATTCATCATTCTAGTAGCAGTTGTAGTAGTAGCAAAAATACATACAAGTAGACAGATTAAAGCAAATTCAATCTGTAGGTCCCAACAAGCTTTCAACGAGCAAATTTAATGATCTACAAACTATCCTATTCATTATATCCCTTGAAATAGGTTTTGTGCCCGAGAGATGGAAGATAACTCATGTAATTCTTATCTCCATACCATCAGATCATCCCTCAGTAGGCCTGGGCTCTATAGTAGACAAAATTATTAGAATCACTAATAACTGATATGAGTCATCTTGATAAGCAAAACTGATTGAATCTCATACCTGTTAAACTTACTGACCTTCTTCAGAAGAACATTTGAAGATCAGGATAAAGAACACGATGTTTATTTGGTTTTCAATAAGGTTTGGACAGAGTCCCACACATAAGACTTATAAATAAAGTGGCAGCTCATGGTATTTTAGATAAAAAAATCTGTCCTTGAGGGGTGGCTGACTCAATTAGTAAGAAACAGTTTGCATAAATGGGGTGAAATCAGAATGGGATCAGGTCACAGGTAACGTTCCACAAGGATCAGTTTCGGGGCCACTGTTGTTCACAGTTTGAGCCAGCCAACGTGCTATGAAGACCTACTTAGTGGATTCTCAGCGCTAGTGCTACTGAAATGTTTGTCTTTTCTGAGTTACGAGGAGAAAATAAAGATTCACTCACAAAATAAGGAAGAGGGGATTGAAGATGGAGATGAAAAAGGTCAAAGCAATTGCTGTCCAAATTTGAAGTTGTTTTTTTTTTTTGCTGTGTGGGACATTGATATTAGATTTTTGGTCATGGTGGCTTACATGGATGGTTATAGATAGCATAACGAATGTTCTCTTGGGATGGAAACGTTATAGTTAGAAAATTACAAAAAAAATTATTACAAGTAATAGGAGCAGCTCTATTATCAGCCTCAGTTCTGAAGGAAATGATGTTGAGTAGCACAGGAGGGAGGACCTTCTTCCCAGGCATAATGCAGAATTAGACTTACATAGGAAGAAAGGCACGAACACCGTCATTTGTGGTGCCTTTCTGCTTATCAGCATTGCAAACGAACAGTTGTTCAATGCAAATGGTGTTAATTTCTGACTTCAAAAGCATGGTAAGGACGTTGTAGCATTATGTAAAGATAACTGGGATCACCTTTGCAGCAGGAACTGCGTGTAAGCCAGAGATGGGATGCCTCTATCTAGGGAAGGGGTAACCGCATTAGCTAGTTCACTATCTAGGGAAGGGGTAACAGCATTAGCTAGTTCACAATCTAGGGAAGGGGTAACAGCATTAGCTAGTTCACTATCTAGGGAAGGGGTAACAGCATTAGCTAGTTCACTATCTAGGGAAGGGGTAACAGCATTAGCTAGTTCACTATCTAGGGAAGGGGTAACAGCATTAGCTAGTTCAGTAGAAGAGCCTATAGCGGCAGTATATCAGCATTTAAACTAAAAATAGAGGTGTGTTTGAAAGTAGAAAAAAAGGGATCATAGCAGCATAGACTGAGGAAATACAATTTACCAGATGAAGTTAGTATGTGTGTAAGGCATATCAATACCGACAAATTGTGAAATACACGTATGAAAAGCTGAGGAATTATTTTAAGAGACGTTTTGCTCACTGGGAGCTTAATCAATTTTCAATTTCCTTATTGGCATTTTCCATTAGCTACCTGTGTATTAAATTTTCTTTAAAGGGGCACAGTTGTTTTCCATAGAAATAATTATGCAATATATTTGTTATTATAATAACACAAGCTGTGTTATTAGTGGTATTTTTATTAGTGATATTATTTCAAAAGTGTATTTTAATATTGTGGAAAAAAAAATCGATTCTGATGAAGCATAAAGAAAAATCCAAAACGTTAGGTGTGTGTAATGAATAATTTAAAAAATCTCTCTCTCTCTCTCTCTCTCTCTCTCTCTCTCTCTCTCTCTTTTTTATATATATATATATATATATATATATATATATATATATATATATATATATATATATATATATATAATGACACGCAAAGAGGAAAGGAGAGAGAGAGAGAGAGAAGAAATATATTAAATGACTGACATTCCATATCACGAAATATAGCTGCGTAAAAATAATTACAAAAGGTTAAAATGATATCCCACATGAAAGTAATTTGTCTCAATTACCCCTTCCCTCTCTCCCCCCTTCCCGTCTCCCTTCTGTCCCCATTTTGCTTCTCCCCCACTTTCTCTCTCTCTCAAGTTACCTGCTTTCATTGATTTATGATTAAATGTGTGGAACATACTGGACCCACGAGTGTACACCCACAACCCACATCACCCACAACATCCACATCAATTAGAACACCTGCAACACCCACATCACCTGCAACACCCCCGCCCCCCTCACCCACACGACCCATAACATGCAAATCACACTACCCACCTAACCCACAATCAGAATGTTACGTTTCTTAAGTAAAAATCTCAAGCAATGAACCACAGATAATACTGACATTCCATAATGCCCTTGTTAGACCATGTTTTGAAAATGATGTTCAGACTGTAGAGGGTACAGAGAAGTTGCCATGCTTGTAACATCACTGTAGAGGGTACAGAGAAGTTACCATGTTTGTACCATCACTGTAGAGGGTACATAGAAGTTACCATGCTTGTACCATCACTGTAGAGGGTACATAGGAGTTACCATGCTTGTACCATCACTGTAGAGGGTACAGAGAAGAGCTACCATGCTTGTACCATCACTGTAGAGGGTACAGAGAAGAGCTACCATGCTTGAACCATCACTGAAGAGGGTACAGAGAAGAACTACCATGCTTGTACCATCACTGTAGAGGGTACAGAGAAGAGCTACCATGCTTGTACCATCACTGTAGAGGGTACAGAGAAGAACTACCATGCTTGTACCATCACTGTAGAGGGTACAGAGAAGAGCTACCATGCTTGTACCATCACTGTAGAGGGTACAGAGAAGAACTACCATGCTTGTACCATCACTGTAGAGGGTACAGAGAAGAACTACCATGCTTGTACCATCACTGTAGAGGGTACAGAGAAGAACTACCATGCTTGTACCATCACTGTAGAGGGTACAGAGAAGAGCTACCATGCTCATTCCATAATTAAGAACAAAACAATATGAAGACTCAAAGTCTTAAACATTTTCTCTCATAAAAAACGAATTCAACGAGAACTTATTGAAACCACGATGATTTTAAAGAACTATTTGAAGTGCAACTTAAGTCATTAACTCTAAACAGTGAAAAGAAATTTTGAGTTTGATGAATTATAGCATTTAAGGAAGAGATAAAAATAAAAGTACTCTGGAGACATAGGAATTAACTCTACATTACTATGGGGCAAACCGAAATCAGTGGATTGTTGATGTTTGATCAGTAAATACATCAGGAAGATCACGTGAAGAGCCAACTACGGTATCAAGAGTAGTGGTGGTGGTAGTAGTGGTGGTGGTAGTAGTGGTGGTGGTGGTAGTATGAGTATTACCAAACGTGTACTGTCACCTCCAGTACAGTATCCAGACGTACAGTAACACGGGAGGACATCTGTATAGCACACAGTAAAATTGTAATGCAATGAACGAATATATATATATATATATATATATATATATATATATATATATATATATATATATATATATAATACAGGGAGGTACCACCTCTGGAACTGTGTTGGGGACCCTCATCCTCAGAGAAAAGAATAAACTTACTTCAGGGAAAACATAAAGTTCTCCCTGAATCTGTTTGAAAATTTTCTCCTACCACCCCCTATATTTTCTGTAAACTTTATTTAAAGACAAAATACATTGGCAAAATACATTGATAAGAATACAATAGGGAGTAAAACAACATAGTTAACTCAGAGCTACATCTCAAATACTTCGTCCAGCTCCCCGGCAGTGGGCCGCGTGCCCAGAATGCTGCAGGCATTTTCCCTCTGGATCGCAACACTGAGTCTCTGAAAGAGGAAGCTGGCCGCCCTGTGGTCCTTGGTTTCTATGATGAGTTTTTCACCCAGCTCTTTGAGAAACTTTAGAGCACACTTTCCCCATGTTCCAAGGGTCTCCGACCCAACTGGGATGAAGTTATAGCAAGGGGGAAGGCCTTCATATTTGCGGGTCTTCTGGGTCTCCCTGTGGCTGGCAGCTCCACCCCCTTCGGCTACGGAGTATGGCCTTCCATCATCCAGACGTTAGAGATTTTTTCCTGGAATCAGATTAATATCGTTTGATCTGAGAGGAGTGCCAAGGAGAGCACTGTCAGCTGGATCAATGATTTGTCCTCCTGGCAAAGCAACGTAAATATTCTCAATGATCTAATGGTTGCATGAAACTATTCCACATTAGTAGGTTGTGAAGATAGGTCTAGGTGAAAGTGTAAAGCATACTGTGTTAGATGTTAGATGAAAAAAAGTGGATACAGAAAAAAAATACTATATACAATAAGAAACTTTATTATTTCACAACATTTTCGCTTTTTCGAGATTTTAATTTTAAGGAAGAGGCAGGACTGGGTGAATGTGACTCATCCCCTGCAACTACAAATAGGTGAGTACAACATGGGGGCCAGCAGCATGGGTGTCGTTAGCAATGTAGAGTAACCTAATCTGTGATTACTGCTCTCTTCTCCTGCCCCTCCCTCCTCAGTCACCCACACCTTAATTACACCTAAATTAACGCTGCCTTGTAGCTCTTGTGTTATGATGCCTGTGTGGCGTAGTTTGTGTGGCGTAGTTTGTGTGGCGTAGTTCGTGTGGTGGGGCGTGGTTTGTGTTTTGTGGCGTGGTTTGTGTGGTGTGGCGTGGTTTGTGTAGAGTGGCGTGGTTTGTGTAGAGTGGCGTGGTTTGTGTAGAGTGGCGTGGTTTGTGTAGAGTGGCGTGGTTTGTGTAGAGTGGCGTGGTTTGTGTAGAGTGGCGTGGTTTGTGTAGAGTGGCGTGGTTTGTGTAGAGTGGCGTGGTTTGTGTAGAGTGGCGTGGTTTGTGTAGAGTGGCGTGGTTGTATAGTGTGACGTGGCTTGTGTAGTATGGCTGGATTTAGTTTGTCCTGTGTCGTGGATGAGTTCACCTAGGGAGTGTCACCTAGGGAGTGTCACCTAGGGAGTGTCACCTAGGGAGTGTCACCTAGGGAGTGTCCCCTAGGGAGTGTCCCCTAGGGAGTGTCCCCTAGGGAGTGTCCCCTAGGGAGTGTCCCCTAGGGAGTGTCCCCTAGGGAGTGTCCCCTAGGGAGTGTCCCCTAGGGAGTGTCCCCTAGGGAGTGTCCCCTAGGGAGTGTCACCTAGGGAGTGTCACCTAGGGAGTGTCACCTAGGGAGTGTCTCCTATTCTAGGTTGTGGATGTATGGATCTCAGCCAGGGAAGTATGGTTGGTATCACTTGTGGTTTACCTGATACCTACTACATGATCTTTCCTAGGGCCAGACCAGGTCATCTGACAAGGTCTCCTGGTCACCACAATCCAACATAGGCACCATAGCCGTGGTGGATTTTTAAAAGTCTTGAATAATTTACACTGCTTATTGATATACTCAACTTTGTCGTTAAAACACAGTTTAGAGCCAAAGTTTGGTTTATAATTATAACTTAAGTGTTTCTTAAGAATTTGACATTAATGCGTTTATTTATATGCAAATTACAGCTAAAAAACTGATATATAAAACGTCTCAAATAGCTGTACTGCACCTCTGTTTTTCGTTAGGTTTCCATTGCATCATATACCATGTCTTCTGTTACCGTTAGGAGTTACATCACTGTGTATATTTGCACTAAAAATCATTTGGGATTTTTCATGGGAAAAATTACAGCATATCTCTCACGACTGCAGATACCTTAAATTATAGGATTTTAGGGCATGAAATAATTCAGTCATGTATGTAATCTTGGTATTTTTATAGTGTAAGATAGAGCAAAACATAAGATCTTTTTATTTAATTTCTACAAGATCTCTTTCATAGTTCTTTTGCGTCAAGTAAGATTTTCAGGCCTTTTTACTCGACCTTTTTCCATTGCTTCCTTCTTGCTACCCTGAAAAATTATTAATATAATGTAACCCATTGATGACTGACGGCCAAAATAAAAGTATATGGTATAAGGAGAGAAACCTCATCCTTTGGATAAGTAATTGGTTTACAGACGGGAAACTGAGTCTTAGTGTTTAGACTTAGAGAGGGATTGGATCTTGATCCAGTCCTCTTCATAGTGTATATAAATAACCTCGAGGTTAACATCTAGGATAGCAAAATTCAGAAAAAGTTCTGCATTTAAAGCAGATTGAGTACTCGGAGCGACTGAACTGAAGTGTTTGACTGAAGAAGACACTGGCGGGCGAAACGTTTCATCAGTAAAGATTCCCAAATGTTGCACAGGTGTCTCATTCTTCAACTTATGGGTTTTTCCCAACCATTTACATCGCAATCCGAACAGGTTGGCGCTGTGTTCGGAGACCTGGAAGATGAGGGTCAACTTAGACAGGTGCCAAAACAAGGATTTTGGGTATAAGTCTCAAACATGAATACAACATGTTTGTCAACAGACTGTGACCGAGACAGGAAAAGAACCTTGGATTAAACCTAAACAGCAGACTCAAAAGAACTAGTTGATGCCTATCTGCCAGAAGCAAAGCTCTCAGAATCCTGGGTTTCATAGCTAGAAAACTTAGAACACAAAGCACCAGACACCAATGCAGTTATTAGACCGCATCATAAATATGCCTTCTAGTTTTTGTCACTAAATTAGAAAAAAATGACGAAGAAAAACTTGAGATGGTACAAAAAACTTGATGGTACAAAAAAGAGCTGCTAAAGTTGTACCTTAACTCAGAAAAAAATATTAAGAAAGACTCAAAGAATTTTTTTTTCTCCTGGGAAGCGGAGACTAATGCCAGATATTGAAGGATTTTGAGATTCTGAATGATTTTGAGATTCTGAATGATTTTGAGATACTGAATGACTTTGAGATACTGAATGACTTTGAGATACTGAATGACTTTGAGATACTGAATGATTTTGAGATACTGAATGATTTTGAGATACTGAATGATTTTGAGATACTGAATGATTTTGAGATACTGAATGATTTTGAGATACTCAAACATGAAAACCTTTTTGAAGTGCTAAATGAGTCCATGACTATAAACAATGGAATGAAACTACAAGGGAGAAAATGAAACACGAACGTAAACCTTTGTTAACAGAATTATAGCAGAAAGGAATAAACTAGCCGATAGTGTTGTAAACGCAAAGACAATATTGTCATTTAAGAACCAGCTGGAAAAGGATTTTGCATGTATAGGATTGAGCTAGATGCTTCATAGCCTAGTGGGAGGAGTTGCCAGAGCCTTCACGACCTACTTGTCCTGTATAAATCTAGCAGCAGAGATCGCTGGGTCAGTCAAAATTGTTTTATATTTCATTAAACGTTTTAATAAGTTGTACTGACCAATAAGGTGAGAGGGCTGGAGCGAAATGTTGCATGGTACACTCATTACCTCATTCAACCACTCGCTAAACCCACACTAATATAATGTGGACCGACTTATACCTTCAGCAGATGGGACAATCTAAAGTCAACACATTCCTGATGTTTGCTCAGCGACTGCGTCAGGATGATCAGTTGGCAACAATACAACTGAGTTAATGGTAGGCAGAGATGGTTGTGATAGTTGTGGCAGAACTGGTGGTAGTCAGAAGGAGAACCACTGAGTGACAGAAACTACTAATTTAGTAGTCGTTGTAGTTCACATCTCCCATTCAGGTTTATCACTCGTGTTAATTCCATGCCATTTTTTTCATTATAATTTGGTATATTTTTCTTCCTTTTCTTCTGGCTCTCAGTGGAGTGGAGGGAGTGGAAGGTATGGAGAGTGCCTTCTGCTTTTCTATCCATGACTCATACACCTAGATAATACATGATAGTTCTTAATCTAGGCAGAAGTAAATAGTTCTCAACAAATTTAGCACCTCCCCATGGGGAGGTGCTAGGTTTGTTGGGGTCATACAGCGTCTGGGAAAATGGGAGGTAATCTATTTAATCCATTAAAAACAGAGGGCAATTTATTTATTTATGGTATGCATTAGCTGGAATACGTGTTGTATTTTCCATGGATGTCACTCTCATATGGAGTTTGATGAGTAAGACATTATATATACAACACTTGAGAATTTTTACTGCCGAAATGTTATGCCTGCACAGATTCAATTTTGAGACGATCAGTCCGTCTACCTTCAAAGAAGGTGGTCGGTCCCACATCCTGAAGCAGAGGCCAGAGATTTACTGTCCCCAGTATTATAATCGCCTGTATTCGACTGAAGAAGCCTGCTGTGCAAGCGAAACGTTTCGACAGTAAAGATACACAACTGTTGCACCGTGTTTCGCTCATCAACGTGTCGGAATTGTATACCATTTATATTATGTAGATTGTAGCCATTTTGTTTTTGTGGGAGATGTAGATATAAGAAATAACTCTTGCCATGATATTACAAGAATACTCCTAATATACTTAAAATATGTACTAGAGCCCTTATTATTTTTACATTCATAGGTAAGCTCTAAGCTTACAGGAGGCTCTGTGACACATGATTCCTTAGATCAAGAGCACTTTACCAGCATCAAGGAACCTGCTGCTGAAGCGGTAAGTGCAGTAAGTCATCTTTGATGATAACTTATCGCCCTTATCGCTAAATGCTTTCCTAGGCCGTTTACATCTAGGAATACTAGAGAAGTGGCAGCTTAGGCTCATCCTAGTTTGATGGTGGAGGCAGAAGAAGGGGATTTTTAAGTTGCAGTTTTTCTTGGTAAGCTCATAAGTAGTGTTTCAGTGTTGCTTGACACAGTTGTGGCAGTGTTTCTTGACACAGTTGTGGCAGTGTTGCTTGACACAGTTGTGGCAGTGTTGCTTGACACAGTTGTGGCAGTGTTGCTTGACACAGTTGTGGCAGTGATGCGTGACACAGTTGTGGCAGTGTTGCTTGACACAGTTGTGGCAGTGTTGCTTGACACAGTTGTGGCAGTGTTGCTTGACACAGTTGTGGCAGTGTTGCTTGACACAGTTGTGGCAGTGTTGCTTGACACAGTTGTGGCAGTGTTGCTTGACACAGTTGTGGCAGTGTTGCTTGACACAGTTGTGGCAGTGTTGCTTGACACAGTTGTGGCAGTGTTGCTTGACACAGTTGTGGCAGTGTTGCTTGGTAGTCTACATTAGATTTTGCCACCAAAGCTGGTAGTTCACCCCATGGCCATCCTGTGGACGGTAGTGCAAGAGCATATGGATACACAAAAGGCCTAAGAACTAGGCCTTTTGTATATCAGGGGTACATCTGGATTTGTATCTACAGTTCACTGTTACAAGCAAATTTAGAAAATTTGCTTTATATGCCTGGTAAGTAGGACACATATGCAACAGTTAGGTGTCTTTATTTAAATAGGTATCGCCTACACAGTAGGCTTCTTCAGTCGAGTACAGAAAAGTTGGTAGAAGCAGTAGAGATGTGAAGACGATGTCATCAGTCCATCACCCTTGAAGACGTAGTTTTGAGGAGGTCAGTCCCTCATCCTGGAGAAGAATATTTGTTCCATAGTCTGGTATCTTATTTTCATTTAAAAAAAATCTTAACATATCACATAAGTTATTATACTATCTCTATATTCCTCAGTAAATGGACAATTAAGCACATTGTGTTCAAGATAGTGACCATAGGCCTGACCACATACTTTACATTTGGTTTGATCATCTGTGTGTCTGCCAAACTGCCAGAAGTACTTGTAAACAAGCCTAAGCCTAAGCCTAGCCACCACAACACCAGTCACTGTTGACATTGCAAGTTGCTCCACGAACTTATCTACGTTCATGTTATCATAGTGGGTTATAGATCTACTCGGTCTTCTAACTATATTCCCATAACATTCAGATTCATTATTTACTTTACTATTCCAAATGCTAGACACAAATACACCAAAGTTATATTCCATATTTTCCCTCACGTTACTTTTTTTGGTTAACGTATCAACTTCATTATGAAGGATTAATCCAATGAGTGATGGAATTCATAACAATTGTACATTTATTCCCTTTTCTCGGATTATTTGGAATCTATATCTAGCTATACCAATAAGCATATTGTTAGTCATTTTAAGAGTCAGGAGCCTTCAGTGATGACATAGAATCAGTAATCATAGACTCAAGCTTAGTGTCATAAGTAGTCTAGTAGGTAAACCTGGAAATGGTATAAAATACCGAGTCTAGTAGGAAGTGAATCAGTATTATTTGACAATTTCAAGCCAGTGAACAGTACTCCCAGCTGGCTTGGTCTCAGACCGGGCCGCGGGGGCGTTGACCCCCGAAACCCTCTCCAGGTATACTCCAAGTGACAGTGCTGCTCTTCTGCAGCATTTTCGGGGATCTTGCCTGTAAAGAGGAAGCCCAGATACAGCAGATGAACAGCTGGTGGAGGAGGAGATTGGCACTTCACAAGGCCAGTGGAAACATGATGCTATAACTATCTTTTACCCCTGAAGTCACTTGGTCCTAAAAGCTATACATAGAAACGTAGTTATACCACAGTACTGTACCACAATGTTACACCACAGTACTGTACCACACTGGTATACCACAGTACTGTACCACACTGGTATACCACATTATTATACCTCTGTGTTAAAACACATTACCTCAAATATGTATGGATAAATGTATGCACCTCAGCTGTAAATTCCATACACTGTGACGGATCCCCTGAGTTATCATCAGTCTGGGTACATCAGCCTCTGCAATATTACTATAATACAGCTTTTTTATGCTCCCATGGGAGTAAATGTTGAAAGTTATGTTGTTTTTATTACGTATAGCAATGTATATGTATGTGTACATTTGTGTGTGTATGTGAATGTAAGTGTATGTATATGTGTGAATGTGCATATATGTGTATTTGAGTATGTGTGGGTGTGTATGTGTGTGCATTTAAAGGACATATAAAATATATTAAATATTTGGGGAATAATACTCAATGGCTGAAGTACAAAAAAAAACGTAGCTTCTGGCCAGGAATATTTAGTCATTCTTAATCGTTTGTTTACTTATATTTCACCAATAAACAGAAAGTAAATAAGTAATATTATCCGTGTTTCGAGTACGTAAGTTTAACAGTTCCAGATTACGTTCCAAAAGAATTGATATTTAAAACTTTGAATAAATAAAGCCACTTTTTAAACTGCCTGGACAAGGGAGAAATATTGCAATGGCTGCTTCTAAAAGTCAACAGTGAGATATATACTGTATGCTGTAGTGTGTGAGCAAAGATTTTTGACATCTCTAGTAGCATGAAGGGTCCTGCTGACGTATCAGCATTAACTATATAAACAGCTGTGTACGGGGTGTTTCAAAATGATGGACATAATTTCAAAGCAGTACCGCTTTCAGTAACCTACCTCCTATTCCATACATTTGCAACATTTGCCACATTGCATCCCTAGCCACCCTGTCATACGCCTTTTCCAAATCCATAAATGCCATAAAATCCTCTTTACCCTTATCTAAATATTGTTCACCTATATGTTTCACTGTAAACACTTGGTCTACACACCCCCAAACTTTCCTAAAGCCTTCTTCTTCATCTGTTATCCTACTCTCTGTCTTACTCTTAATTCTTTCAATAATAACTCTACCATACACTTTACCAGGTATACTCAACAGTCTTATTCCCCAATAATTTTTGCATTCTCTTTTGTCCCCTTTGCCTTTATACAAAGGAACTATGCATGCTCTCTGCCAATCCCTAGGTACCTTACCTCTTCCATACATTTATTAAATAAATGCACCAACCACTCCAAAACTATATCCCCACCTTCTTTTACAATTTCTATCTTTATCCCATCAATCCCAGCTGCCTTACCCCCTTTCATTCTACCCACTGCCTCACGAACTTCCCCCACACTCACAACTGGCTCTTCCTCACTCCTACAAGATGTTATTCCTCCTTGCCCTATACTCGAAATCACAGCTTCCCTATCCTCATCAACATTTAGCAATTCCTCAAAATATTCCCTCCATCTTCCCGATACTTCTAACTCTCCATTTAATAACTCTCCTCTCCTATATTTAACTATCAAATCCATTCGTTCCCTAACCTTCCTCAACTTATTAATCTCACTCCAAAACTTTTTCTTATTTTCAACAAAATTTGTTGATAACATTTCACCCACTCTCTCATTTGCTCTCTTTTTACATTGCTTCACCACTCTCTTAACCTCTTTTTTTCTTTCCATATATTCCTCCCTCCTTGCATCACTTCTACTTTGTAAAAACCTCTCATATGCTAACTTTTTTCTCCCTTACTACTCTCTTTACATCATCATTCCACCAATCGCTCTTCTTCCCTCCCGCACCCACTTTCCTATAACCACAAACTTCTGCTGAACACTCTAACACTACATTCTTAACCTACCCAATACATCTTCAACCCCATTGCCTATACTCTCACTAGCCCATCTATTCTCCAATAGTTGTTTATATAGTACCCAAACTGCCTCCTCCTTTAGCTTATAAACCTTCACCTCTCTCTTACTTGCTGCTTCCATTTTCCTTGTATCCCATCTAAATTTTACTTTCACTGTAGCTACAACTAAAAGTAATCTGATATATCTGTGGCCCCTCTATAAACAAGTACATCCTGAGGTCTACTCAACAGTCTTTTATCTACCAATATGTAGTCCAACAAACTACTGTCATTACGCTCTACATCATATCTTGTATACTTATTTATCCTCGTTTTCTTAAAATATGTATTACCTATAACCAAACCCCTTTCTATACAAAGTTCAATCAAAGGGCTCCCATTATCATTTACACCTGACACCCCAAACTTACCTACCACACCCTCTCTAAGTGTTTCTCCTACTTCAGCATTTAGGTCTCCTACCTCAATTACTCTCACTTGGTTCAAAAGTTCCTACACACTCTCTTAACATCTCCCAAAATCACTCTCCTCTACACTCCTCTCTTCTCCAAGTGCATACACACTTATTACGACCCACTTTTCACATCCGACCCTTATTTTATTCCACATAATCCTTGAATTTATACATTTATATTCCCTCTTCTCCTTCTATAACTGATCCTTCAACATTATTGCTACCCCTTCCTTAGCTCAAACTCTCTCAGATACTCCTGACTTAATCCCATTTATTTCTCCCCACTGAAACTTCCCTACCCCCTTCATCTTTGTTTCGCTTAGAGCCACGACATCCAACTTC
Organism: Cherax destructor; assembly: GCA_009830355.1. NCBI lineage: Eukaryota > Metazoa > Arthropoda > Malacostraca > Decapoda > Parastacidae > Cherax > Cherax destructor. The sequence continues at coordinate 998,357 of WNWK01000006.1, forward strand.
TTTTCATTCATAACATCCGCAATCATCTCTTTCTCATCCACACACATTCAAGCATCCCAGTTTTATAGTTTTTCTTCTCTTTTTTAGTATTTTCTACAGAAGGGGTTACTAGCCCAGCAAATTAAAACATTGTTTAATAGTGCTAAGTTTCACTCATGGTAAAAATCTGAGCGAAATGTAGCAACAACGAAAAAGTAATTTTTATATGTCCTATGGTTTCCCATTCTTATGCTTGTTATTCTTATACTTTCACATTACTTTCATATTGTTACACTTTCTAAATACTTTCATTTTCTTATAATTTCTATTACTTTAATATTACTATACTTTCTAATTACTCTCATGTTCTTATGCTTTTCTAATTACTTTCATATTTTTATATTTTATAATTACTTTCGTATTTTTATACTTTCTTATTACTTTTCTAACCTTATACTTTCTCATTCTTATACTTTCCATTCTTATACTTTCCAGTTCATATACTTTCAATTCATATTCTGCCCCTTCTTATTCTGTCCCATTCTTATTCTGCCCCTTCTTATTCTGTCCTTTTCTTATTCTGCCCAATAATTCCGACGTATTCTTATTTTTTCTCATTTTATATTTTCCAATTCTTATACTTTCCTCCTTTTTAGATCTTCTTATACTTTTCTTATATTTTCTCATCCTTATTTTTTCTTATTCTAATAATTCTCTTCCAGTTCTTCTGTACCTAAGCATCTTTTTAATTTCTTTTCCTATTGCATATGTTTTCCCCCAGTTTTCCTTACTTTCATTTGCTTTCTTTTATTTCTTGATATTTTGTTCTCTCTCTGTTCCCCCCCTCGTCTCCCATCTATATACTTTACCCCTCTCCCCCACTTTCCCTTCCACAGGCGCAATCCTCTTCTCTCCTCCCCTCCCTCTCATGTGACTTCACCACGCATGCTCTCTTTCGCTTTCTCTCTCTCTCTTTCTCTCTCTCTCTCTCTCTCTCTCTCTCTCTCTCTCTCTCTCTCTCTCTCTCTCTCTCTCTCTCTCCCATTCTCTCTTCCGTCGACATGACCCGGTGCTGCCACACACCTCCCCTCCCACTAATTTGTGGAACTCCATTACCTAACACCCCATCCTTACCCCCTTCTTCATGGCCCCATGTCCAGATATACCCCCACCCCATCGTAAACCCCGTGTCCAGATTAACCTACCCATCGTGAGTACCATACCCATTTATACTCTACCTACTGTAAACCCCATCTTCACATATATCTGTCTCTAGAATAACTCGTATAGATATACCTCAGATATATCTGTCTCGTGTCCAGATATACCCCAGCTGTGAACCCCGTGTTCAGATATAACCTCGAATTATAAACCCCATGTTCATATATAACCCCCTTCTTATTATAAACCTCATGTTTATATATAACCCCCTTCCTATTATAAACCCCATGTTTATATATAACCCCCTTCCTATTATAAACCCCATGTTTATATATAACCCCCTTCCTATTATAAACCCCATGTTTATATATAACCCCCTTCTTATTATAAACCTCATGTTTATATATAACCCCCTTCTTATTATAAACCCCATGTTTATATATAACCCCTTCTTATTATAAACCCCATGTTTATATATAACCCCTTCCTATTATAAACCCCATGTTTATATATAACCCCCTTCTTATTATAAACCTCATGTTTATATATAACCCCCTTCTTATTATAAACCCCATGTTTATATTATTTTAAGCATCAGAATAGAAATTAAACGACAAGATTGAGAAGGCTACACACTACCAATATTAGATCTAACATTTACTAGCATTTACTAGTACTAATGAAAAAGTTAACTTCAAAAGATATCTAAATGCATTTGAGTGATTATGTTTTACCGGGAACAAGATTTGCTTTGAAATATGACTTAAAAGATGAGAAAGAAATGCATGAACAGGAATTTTTAGATTACTTAGTAAATATTATGCTTAATGACGTAAATAATATGTTCAAAGTATTCCGTAAGACTGATGAAAATGGAATTGAATAGTTTAGTGATAAAAGGAATATAATGGAGAATGGTTAAGAGGTACTGGAATCGGTTTGAAAAGTATAAAAAGAACTTGGAATCAGTTTAGCTGAGAAATATGACTTAGAAGATGAGACAGAAATTCAAGAACGGGATTTAAGGAAGCCAAGGATGAATATGTAAATATAAAGAGAGAGAGAGAGAGAGAGAGAGAGAGAGAGAGAGAGAGAGAGAGAGAGAGAGATTTTGTGAAAGAAATAGTAAACAGAAGCAAAACATAGCCAGAGGATTTATTTAAGATTGTGAGAAGTAAACTAAGACTTAGACACATGTGCAAAATCTGGTATCTTTATTTGTAGACGTTTCGCCCTCCAAAGGCTTTATCATTACAAATTCAAGGGCATAATGGGAAAACTGTTGAACTATATACATAATACGAAGTATTATGTATATAGGTAGGAATTATTATGTATTATGTAGGAAGTATTTTGTATTATGTATACATAATACGAAGTATTATGTATTATGTATACATAATACGAAGTATTATGTATTATGTATACGAAGTATTATGTATAACGTAGTCTTGAAAACAAAATATTTAAGAATACAGGAAGACTGTAAAAATCACTTCAGTAAATAAAGAAATTTAAGGTACTAACTACAAAGTTTCAGAATTTGTTCAATAAAAAAGATATTTTAATTAGATTTTAATCCCAAACAGATAGCTGAAATTAAAGATGTCAAAGCAAATGAAGAAATACAAAATATAGAATATAGTTAAATGCCATGTAATACAAGTGAGAGAGAAAGAGAGAGAGAGAGAGAGAGAGAGAGAGAGTCAAAGAAGGATATTGACTGTAAGAAAAAAAAAATATTGAAAGGCTCCTAGAGATGGACCGGCAAATTCTGTAACTTTCAAAAATATTGCTGGAGAAAGACACAGACACACACACACACACACACGCCAGGAGTCATAGCTCCTGGCGGGGCCAGGAGCTATGAATCGACCCCTCCAACCACAACTAGGTGAGTACAACTAGGTGAGTACACACATTATACATAATATATATATATATATATATATATATATATATATATATATATATATTATGTATATATATATGTTGTGTGTATGTGTGGTGCCGAATAGATAAAATTGGTCAATTAGGAAAGAACTCATATAAAATTAAGTCCTTTCTAATTTTTTCTCTTCTACGTTTGAAGATATATTTTTAGTTTTCATTTATGTTAATGTAAAAATTAATATTTTTGTACCAAAAGTACCTTAGAAAACTTACTTAACCTTATTATAACTAGCGCAATCTAATTTAGCCTAATCCAACTAAATATATTTTAGATAAGCTTACAATAATTTAATAAACAAACACAATGAAATATATTTTTTTCCTTAGGTTCAGAATGATTTTTGAGAAATTATTGCATACACAAATTTTCGCTTGTCTTATTCGGTAAGAAGAGCGTTGCTATTTAAGCCAAAATAAAAAGTTTTACCTATTCGGCACGAATAAGTACCTCCCTCCCTTCCCTCGCAGCTTCCTACCTACCTCCCTTCCCTCGCAGCTTCCTAGCGATCATCCTTTTTTTCAGATTAATTAATATAGCACAGCTTAGCACTGTCCAACTTAAACTTATGTCAGCTTACACATTTAAGCTTCGTTTGTTTAGTATAGGTTTAGTATATTGTGATTCCTGATGTTTATCCTGGCTCTCGCCAGGCTAGTGCTAGTGTGTATTCTTAGCCATATAATGTAGGTTTAAAATATCGAGAGGCTGTTGCAACATCGAATCTGCATTGTGTATTTATGTTTATGGAAAAATAAACACATAAGCAGTATAATGTGATCCTTTATTGACAACGTTTCGCCCACGCAGTGGGCTTTATCGAGTCACAGACAGATCTACCTGGAAAATGAGCAACATGGAGATATATATAGGGTACAGTCAGGTGGAGAATGCTGGGTCAGGTGGAGAAAGCTGCATGTGAGTCTTAAAAGTAGTGTGATAGTTAAAAACATAGTGTGACTTAAAGGACCTGCAGTGTACCATTCTTGAGTTCTAGGTGGGATAGCGTTGAAGAAGTTTCTTGGCAATAGGTTCAGCTATGTTGTAGAAGCCGTTGTTCTGGTTGAAGTTGTTGGATATACAGATGAGTGATGATTCTAGGATTCTTCGGTATTGCGTGTTGTCTTCTCTGGCGATGAGTCTTGCGTTTCTGTAGTTGATTAAATGGTTGTGTAAATTTCGGTGTTGAACACAGGCATTTCTTGAGTCGTCAGATCTGCCTGCGTACTGGTGTTCTGAAATGCCAGTACGCAGAGTTTAGCAATATAGAATATACATGTTAAAAGTAGTTATAATAATGATGTAGCTAGTTGAAGAGTTTTAGAAGGATATCCAGGAAATGCCTGTGTTCAACACCGAAATTTACACAACCATTTAATCAACTACAGAAACGCAAGACTCATCGCCAGAGAAGACAACACGCAATACCGAAGAATCCTAGAATCATCACTCATCTGTATATCCAACAACTTCAACCAGAACAACGGCTTCTACAACATAGCTGAACCTATTGCCAAGAAACTTCTTCAACGCTATCCCACCTAGAACTCAAGAATGGTACACTGCAGGTCCTTTAAGTCACACTATGTTTTTAACTATCACACTACTTTTAAGACTGTCACATGCAGCTTTCTCCACCTGACCCAGCATTCTCCACCTGACTGTACCCTATATATATCTCCATGTTGCTCATTTTCCAGGTAGATCTGTCTGTGACTCGATAAAGCCCACTGCGTGGGCGAAACGTTGTCAATAAAGGATCACATTATACTGCTTATGTGTTTATTTTTCCATTGTGTCGGTATTTTATACCATTTATTTCCATCGTATTTATGTTTATATTCTGAGATGTATAATGTAGTCAAAATTTTCTCCCCTTCCTCCTATTTTCTCTCGTATACATAGTTCTTGTTGCCCTACCTTGTGATGGTGGAGACGTCAATGTATAAATTCTATTTTTCCTGTGTATAGGATAGGCCATCCTGGGAGATGCTAATTCCAGGGTAATAGTAACTCCAGCACTGCTTTACCGAAACCTTTGAAGCTTTGCTAGTTAGTAAGTTTAATCAGGTATATACAAATACAGTTACATAGATTATCATACATACCAGCATATGTGTAGAGAACTAGGATAACCCAAAAAAAAGTCAGTGACTTATTTCCATTGGGGTCCTTAACTTATTTCCATTGGTACACATAAATACAGTTACACAAATTATCAAACATAGTAACATATATGTAAATTACTTAGGATAACCCAAAAAAGATCAGACGAAGTGACTTATTTCCATTGAGGTCCTTGTAATTTCCAATGTAGTTTTCACTGAGGTCTTGTTGAACGTTAAAGATCTTTATAACAGGTAATAGTGCTTCCTGAGCTTATCACAATTTATCGGCTCTTTGTAAAGAAAAGGACACAAATGCAACTAATATGACATTTTACTGTGGCAACGTTTCGCTCTCCAGGAGCTTTATCAAGTCGTTACAAACAATACATGGACACATAGTTTGTATATAGGCTTAGTGAGGTGTAAAACTAGAGGAAGTAGTAATAATTTTAGTTGTAGTAGTAATAATAGTTGTAGTAGTAGTGGTAGTAATACAATATAGTAGAACAATCAACTTGCACATGAGTAAATGGAACACTGTTACAAACCTTCTCAAATCCAACCACCAATATTTGTGTAACTTATTTTATGCTATCCAAGTAATAGCTTTTTATTACCTTTTACTCATGTACAAGTTTATTGTTCTACCATATTGTATTACTACTACTACTACAACTATTATTACTACCACCACTAGTATTACACCTCTAAACCTATATATACCCTCTGTGTCCATGTATTGTTTGTAACGGCTTGACAAAGCTCCTGGAGAGCGAAACGTTGCCACAATAAAATGTCACATTAGTTGCACTTGTGTTCTTTTACTTTACATATTGTCGGTAATTCTACCAACATTAGTACTATCGGCTCTTTCTCTAAGATGTAAACAGAAAGCGAGATGAGTGTCTGGATGCTGTTAGTTGTTGAGGAGTGGCCCTGGGAACCACATGTCTTGAGACACCATCTCTGCAAGGAAATCTTCCAAGAAGTTGTATCTGTTTACATCAACGTTAAGAACAAAGCGAAACAAGACAGGGCATAAGACATTTTTATTTCTACATAGTACATAATAAAATTGACAATGGATTGATTGACGTGAACCAACTAAGTCTCAGAAAGCCCCTTTTAATGAAGAATATTTCAGGCATCCTTAAATTTAACTTACAACTACCGAGAAATTGTTGAGTTAGTTTACTAAAATGGTATAGTTTTTCGTATATATACTGGCTCCCTTACTTTCGTGAATTAGTCGTAAGATTCTTGTACGTATGTACGGATTATTCGTGTATTACAGTAAAAATTTGGTTAATAATTATTTATGATGTTCTGAGACCTTTGCTACAGTGTTAGAGTATCCCGTGGCTCAATCGTTAGCGCACTCAACATTATAACGTAGTGGTAAAAACCGAGATTGAACATACTTTAGGTTATTGCAGAAGTCAATAAACATTAGAATGAATGCCAATATAATTTAGTTCAACAGGGTTGTGATCGATACATCTGGCTTTAATATAATCTAAGCATGGTGTTCAGGTTAGATTTAGAAGGTGCTTTTTACTATGTTTTTAAAACTGATGGCTTAGGATAAAGTTCTGTGCATCTTCTGAAAAGGAATTCTTGATTTTAAGGCCCTCCCTCCTCTCTCTGCATGACATTTCTATATATGTTGAGTTAAACACGTGGTACATCAAAGAGATACTTGTTCACTTCTATTGAGCCTATGTGTTAAGTTGCAACTACCCACAAGATATTCTTAGAGCCCTTTGGAAATCTAGCTCAGGTTGACACATTTCATAAACACGTATGTGACTTATCCTATGTGATGGAACGTGACAAGGAAGAACAGCTTTTGTTCCAACTATGTAACATATAGAATTTTACCTCATGTTTGGAACCCATTCTGGGTAATGGAAAATTATAGGGAAAAAACGTGCTTTGGTTCCCACTATAATTATCATATAGAATAGTGTAGCAACACTGCTGGTGTTCCCACAATGTAACTATCATATAGAATAGTGTAGCAACACACTGCTGGTGTTGCCACAATGTAACTATCATATAGAATAGTGTAGCAACACACTGCTGGTGTTCCCACAATGTAACTATCATATAGAATAGTGTAGCAACACTGCTGGTGTTCCCACAATGTAACTATCATATAGAATAGTGTAGCAACACTGCTGGTGTTCCCACAATGTAACTATCATATAGAATAGTGTAGCAACACACTGCTGGTGTTCCCACAATGTAACTATCATATAGAATAGTGTAGGAACACACTGCTGGTGTTCCCACAATGTAACTATCATATAGAATAGTGTAGCAACACACTGCTGGTGTTCCCACAATGTAACTATCATATAGAATAGTGTAGCAACACACTGCTAGTGTTCCCACAATGTAACTATCATATAGAATAGTGTAGCAACACACTGCTGGTGTTCCCACAATGTAACTATCATATAGAATAGTGTAGGAACACACTGATGGTGTTCCCACAATGTAACTCTCATACAGAATAGTGTAGCAACACACTGCTGTGTTCCCACAATGTAACTATCATACAGAATAGTGTAGCAACACACTGCTGGTGTTCCATCAATATAACTTCATAAGAATAGTGTAGCAACACACTGTGGTGTTCCCACAATGTAACTTCATAAGAATAGTGTAGCAACACACTGCTGGTGTTCCCACAATGTAATTATCATACAGAATAGTGTAGCAACACACTGCTGGTGTTCCACAATATAACTATCATACTAGAATAGTGTAGCAACACACTGCTGGTGTTCCCACAATGTAACTATCATATAGAATAGTGTAGAACACACTGCTGGTGTTCCCACAATGTAATTCATACAGAATAGTGTAGCAACACACTGCTGGTGTTCCCACAATGTAACTATCATAAGAATAGTGTAGCAACACATTGTGGTGTTCCCACAATGTAACTATCATACAGAATAGTGTAGAACACACTGATGGTGTTCCACAATATAACTCTCATACAGAATAGTGTAGCAACACACTGCTGGTGTTCCACAATGTAACTATCATAAGAATAGTGTAGGAACACACTGATGGTGTTCCCACAATGTAACTTTTCATACAGAATAGTGTAGCAACACACTGCTGGTGTTCCACAATGTAACTCTCATATAGAATAGTGTAGCAACACATTGCTGGTGTTCCCACAATGTAACTTCATAAGAATAGTGTAGGAACACACTGATGGTGTTCCCACAATGTAATTCATACAGAATAGTGTAGCAACACATTGCTGGTGTTCCCACAATGTAACTATCATAAGAATAGTGTAGAACACATGTGGTGTTCCCACAATGTAACTATCATACAGAATAGTGTAGCAACACACTGCTGGTGTTCCATCAATATAACTCTCATACAGAATAGTGTAGCAACACACTGCTGGTGTTCCCACAATGTAACTGTCATATAGAATAGTGTAGCAACACACTGCTGGTGTTCCCACAATGTAATTATCATACAGAATAGTGTAGCAACACACTGCTGGTGTTTCCACAATGTAACTATCATATAGAATAGTGTAGCAACACATTGCTGGTGTTCCCACAATGTAACTATCATACAGAATAGTGTAGGAACACACTGATGGTGTTCCCACAATGTAACTCTCATACAGAATAGTGTAGCAACACATTGCTGGTGTTCCCACAATGTAACTATCATACAGAATAGTGTAGGAACACACTGATGGTGTTCCCACAATGTAACTATCATACAGAATAGTGTAGGAACACACTGATGGTGTTCCCACAATGTAACTATCATACAGAATAGTGTAGCAACACACTGCTGGTGTTCCCACAATGTAACTGTCATATAGAATAGTGTAGCAACACACTGATGGTGTTCCATCAATGTAACTCTCATACAGAATAGTGTAGCAACACACTGCTGGTGTTCCCACAATGTAACTATCATACAGAATAGTGTAGCAGCACACTGGTGATGTATATTCCCCCTCCCTATCATCGCTACCCCTTCACCCTCTCCCCCTCCCCCTTACCCCCTCCCCTTACCCTCTCCCCCAGCATTACACTGACTGCTGCCCAAGTGTATATCTTCCGAGCGGCTGCTTCTCCACGTATCGACAGGGATTTATCTCCTGTAATCCCCTGCATTTTTTTTTTTTTTGACTTTGAACAAAATTTGTCGATATAACAAATTATCAGCTACACAGGAACTTTTTTCCCGGATACCCGAGGCTAGCCATAGGTTTAAGCAGCCGTATGCTTGCCGTGTTGTAGTGAGTGGATGATTGCCGTGTTGTAGTGAGTGGATGATTGCCGTGTTGTAGTGAGTGGATGCTTGCCGTGTTGTAGTGAGTGGATGCAAGACGGAAGTAGTGTTTCTTCAGGATCTATGGGCGAAGGAAGTTCAGACATTTTTCGTAAACTCGAGGTAGCAGAAAGCCAACACTTGTGGGGGTCAGAGAACTAGAGCTCAACCCCCTGCAGAAACAACTAGGGGAATACATACCAAGTACATCGTATATCTCAGTAAAGCTCTGTACCAGACAGGTTTAGATTTTGATATATTTTGCTTTCTCTCTCTCACACACACATATGGGAACCATACATAGTTTTAAGACAAGGTATGATAAAGCTCATGGAGCAGGGAGAGCAGAGACCCAGTAGCGGACAACAAAGAGCCGGGGCCAGGAGCTGAGTCTCGACCCCTGCAACCACAATTAGGTGAGTACACATTCTAAATGAAGAAATACATAGTTTCAAGAGTAGATACGAATGGATCTTGGGAGCCAATATATATATATATATATATATATATATATATATATATATATATATATATATATATATATATATATATATATGTGTGTATGTGTATGTGTATGTGTGTGTGTGAGTGTGAAAAAGGTCAGAATCGGAGGTCCCTTGGGAAGAGCAGTGAGCTGTATATTCATACAGAGAGATTGTATATACATTCGAGTATGGTTGAGGTAACAATGCTTTTATTCAAAGATTTTTCAAATTTGAGTGTTGATTTGTGCGCCTCGTCTTTTGTTTTTGCTGATGATGTAATGGAAGTATTTTTTCTGAGACCTTGAATCTCCCTTGAGATAGCTAAAAAAAAAAAAAAATATGGTAGACCAGCATTCATTGCCAACGGATATACCATTCACTTGATGAATGGCAAACGTTCATTATAAAAGACATTTCGCTCTGAGTAAAGCGAAACGATAGCGCTAACTAGAGGAAAAATGGTGAATAACTCGAGTCTGTTTACATATGATTCCTCTGTATTTTGGTCTTAATTTAGAGAATCCAGGGCAACACCAGAGACACTTTATTGAGGAAACGTTTCGCCCACCCAGAGGGATAAAGCTCACTCTGTGGGCGAAACGTTGACAATAAAAGATCGCATTAAGCTGCATTCGTGATTACCTTTCCAATGTGTCAGTATTTTATATAATTTACAATGAAGTTTATCTATGGTTTTGAATTATTTTTTTTCTTTATTTTCACAAGTTATGGTTGAATTTTGACGGGCTTAAGTGGTTATGATTTATTTACAATAGGCAAAATCAAGGGTCTTTTTCCAAAATGTTTGGCAATTAATTTATCCAGTCAAAAAAAAAAATCTCATTTATATTGGTAAGGATACAATATATAGAAAGTAATTCATACGATTAAATGAAAAATATATTAACAGACTTGATTATTAATTAATAAAAACACAAATTGAAAATGTTTCGGTTCGCTGTGAGCCATCATTAAGTCAAAAATAAATAGTAGTGATGCAAAGGTCATTAATAAGGTTATTGTAGAAAGAAATGAGGATTTTAAATAATACTGGACTCTGTATCAGCCATAATTTCGGTCAGAGATGAGAATTTTCAAGGCATAGAAATTTCCCATGACTGCAGAATTTTTTGCAAATAAATGCTTGATGTGGAGTACAGTTTTTTTTAATTTTCAATCAATATTTCGTCAACTAAGCAAAGAAACGTTATTTGACTTCAAAATATATTTGAAATATATAACTGATGCCTTTGAGGAGAGACTTGATGTTTCGGTCCTTCTGGGACCATTATCAAGTTACTGTAATATATATGATAATATTGAAATAAGATCACAAACACAATAAAACGTAATTATATTACCTTTCGAGGTTTCTTCATGACATTCTCAAAGAATAATAGGAATGGGGATTGAATAACATATGTAAAATAATGTAACTAAGTAATCACTGAAGCTCTTGACTATAGTTATATTGCATATAACAATAATGTATCTCAGATTATTTCGTAAAGCGTAAAAAAATGTAACATAGAAAAAAATATACTAAAGACAATACGAAGGTTAGAAAATGAATGAGGAATATAGAGATTGCAAATAGCAAGAGAAAGAGAGAGAGATTTACATACTGAGATTAGGAAGAAGATGAGTTGAATAGAAGATTAGCAAATTAATTTAGACTGCTTTCTAGACTTCAGAGAGATTAAGTAAATCATTTGAGGCATTAAAACAGAGTTAAAACACCTAAGCATCTCCAGTAAAGATAGCCAGGTGTTGCACATGTGTCTTATTCATCAATAAAGATACATAGGTGTTGCATATGTGTCTTATTCATCATTAAAGACACCTAGGTGTTGCATATGTCTTATTCATCAATAAAGATACCCAGGTGTTGCACATGTGTCTTATTCATCAATAAAGATACCCAGGTGTTGCACATGTGTCTTATTCATCAATTAAGATACCCAGGTGTTATACATGTCTTATTCATCAATAAAGATACCCAGGTGTTGCACATATGTCTTATTCATCAATAAATATACCCAGGTGTTACACGTCTTATTCATCAATTAAGATACCCAGGTGTTGCACATGTGTCTTATCAATAAAAATACCCAGGTGTTGCACATGTGTCTTATTCATCAATTAAGATACCCAGGTGTTGTACATGTGTCTTATTCATCAATTAAGATACCCAGGTGTTGTACATGTGTCTTATTCATCAATTAAGATACCCAGGTGTTGTACATGTGTCTTATTCATCAATTAAGATACCCAGGTGTTGTACATGTGTCTTATTCATCAACCTGTCAGCATTGTTTACCTTTGATGTAATGATAATACAAGTTATTAAGAATGATGATACAGTTGTTGACTAAGAGGACAGAATGTATGAATTACTAAATATAAAATTTGAAATCGAATTTATACAATACAATACCTTTGTCCTAGATAATTTACTCAACAAAGGTCAACCGAAACTGAGTTTTAATTAGTATAACTTTTATTAGAGAGAATTTTGGCCAGTGGGATTCATCATGTGAGTGAATATATCACCATGAAGACAGTACTGGACAGTGTCACTCAATCTATGAGTGAACAAACCATCAGACAATAGAACAGTTCTAACAATTTCAACTCCATCTATGGCTGTTTCAATACACAGATATCACTACCTTTACAATTATCTTTATCTTATTGTCAGCAAATCCTGGATATCCTTCTAAAACTCTTCAACTAGCTACATCATTATTATAACTACTTTTAACATGTATATTCTATATTGCTAAACTCTGCTATAAGATACATTTCACTAGAGTACATTTACCCCTCTCTATACTAGATATTTAGCATTATAATAATAGTACGTAATGCTAATAAATATGTGACTAAGACACATATGCAATACTTCGACATCTTTAGACAGTCCATAAAACAGTTATGCAACACAGTTTACCGAATAAAGATACCAAAGTTTTGCACAAGTGTCTTATTCATCAACTTTTTTTTAAGATTGGAGGACCGTACACCTTAATTCCTTCTTCGACTGTCTCTAATTATTATCCTCTGTACTTGACATTGCCTCTACCCTCTTGTAATGCTCTATTAGTTCACCCATTTCTAACACGATTCCTTCTTTCAACTCAACATCTAGAATTGTGTCCTTGTAACTTATCCATTATTTATCCCAGATCTTGAATCTACGTTTTCTTACTAAGATGAAATTCCTGTTAGTTCATGAGCTCTCTCATACACAGCAATGTTTACAAGAGATGGCATCCATTTAAACTTCACTAATATTTCTGTCATTTTATACTATTTTAAAATGATTTCAGATACCCTGTGCAGCAGTCAAAGAACAGCACAACGTTTCATATACATTATATGTTTTGTATATATATATATATATATATATATATATATATATATATATATATATATATTATTGTAACCACGAACGAGTGGTATTGATCAATAACAACACTGCGCTAGCCAAGGACTCGAACCCATGTTGTACTGGCCCATGTGGCGTCCTCGCTCACCATGAGGTGGGCCAGTACAACATGGGTTCGAGTCCTTGGCTAGCGCAGTGTTGTTATTGATAGTCCACCTCTAATACAAATTGTGGGACCCATAGCCTCGGAGAAGTGGGTACAAAAAAATACCATCACAGGATGACTCTAGATGCGGTAGTCAGAGAACTACAAAACACTAGCTAATTTTAAACAAGCCTTCAAAAAAATGTATGTAGATAATACTAGGAAAAATGTATTCGAATAATTAACACCAGAGGGTTAGTAACCCAGGATCAACCAAGAAAGCCAAGAAGTCTGGCTTATTTCCACCATTCGAGTCCTTAGGTCCTCCTTAGGACTTCTAGGTGTCTGTTTACTGAGAGGGACCTGCCTTCTCAATTATTACATTACTTCTACCAGTGGGCTGCGCCTCGCCTTTGACAGTATATAAGTCTCCAGACTGTTGCTTCACCTTCACAATGTTCCAGACTATGGAGCAGAACTCTTCTCCAGGCTGAGAGACTGACCACCTTGTTCCAGACCATGAAGCTGAACTCTTCTCCAGGCTGAGGGACTGACCACCTTGTTCCAGACCATGAAGCTGAACTCTTCTCCAGGCTGAGGGACTGACCACCTTGTTCCAGACCATGAAGCTGAACTCTTCTCCAGGCTGAGGGACTGACCATCTTGTTCCAGACCATGAAGCTGAACTCTTCTCCAGGCTGAGGGACTGACCATCTTGTTCCAGACCATGAAGCTGAACTCTTCTCCAGGCTGAGGGACTGACCACCTTGTTCCAGACCATGAAGCTGAACTCTTCTCCAGGCTGAGGGACTGACCACCTTGTTCCAGACCATGAAGCTGAACTCTTCTCCAGGCTGAGGGACTGACCACCTTGTTCCAGACCATGAAGCTGAACTCTTCTCCAGGCTGAGGGACTGACCACCTTGTTCCAGACCATGAAGCTGAACTCTTCTCCAGGCTGAGGGACTGATCACCTTGTTCCAGACCATGAAGCTGAACTCTTCTCCAGGCTGAGGGACTGACCACCTTGTTCCAGACCATGAAGCTGAACTCTTCTCCAGGCTGAGGGACTAATTATATCTACTGTTTTTGCTGCCTCCTCTGTACTCGACTGAAGAAGCCTACTGTGCAGGCTTCTTCAATCAGGGTATTGTCAGTACTACATGCCATTATCATATTCACATTACTTAGTAAATAGGATCAGCAAATGTATGTAAACTTCCTCATCGTGTTTTCTCCATTGATTCGAACATAGGCCCCTTTGGTTATGAGTTCCTATAAACTATAGATAACCAAATACAAATAACACAATGTTGGAACTTCATTGTACCAGAGTATACTCACTGGTCAACTCTCTTTAAAGCCAATCGACTACACGAGGGATATAAAACCTCATCACCACCTGTCAAAAATTAGCAAAAATGGGATCCCATGTGAGTCAAAGTTTTCCCAAGCCATTTTTTTGTGGTTGAAATCAACCATAATTAGTAGAAAAGGACACTGTTGTACAGCTCGGGACATTTATAAATGGAACAATTCGAGACGAGTGGCTTCCTCAGTTTCCTTTAATAAATGTCATGATCTGTACACAGGTGTTCTTTTCCAAAGGTTATATCACAAGACCATTTACAACACTGATATATGGCTTAGCTGCAGCCATTTTTGCAATGATAACACCCACGTGCAACAGTTAGATATCTTCATTCCGAAACTTTTCGGAGGCAGAATTAGTAGAGCTGTAAAGACGATGTCATCAGTCCATCACCCTCGAAGACGTAGTTGTGAGGTGATCAGTCCCTCAGCTTGGAGAAAAGTTCTGCTCCATAGAGCTGTCAGCTCTAAAGTATAAATTAAAGTAAGCTGACAGCATATTTACAGTAAGATAAATATATTCCTCAGCTGAAGCTTGGTTAATTATGTGAAGAAAATTACAAAAAAAAGTACAAAGATATGCAACAGTTTGTGCCTAAGAAATGAGAAATATGAAATATGAACAAATACTGAAAGATTTAAAAGTGCCTCTTTCCCTAAATAAGAAACATGTATGGCACCGGAATATCTTAACTTACGACAATTATCGCCTGCGCAGCAGACTTTTTCAGTCTGATACAGTCCTTTATTGGAAACAGTTGAAGAAGTGAAGAGATAATTTAAAGGTGTTCAGCCCCTTAGTCTTGATAAAAGGTATTTATGAAGAAACATTATATATATATATATATATATATATATATATATATATATATATATATATATATATATATATATATATATATATATATATATATATATATATATATATAATACTGGGAACAAATTCAATTTCAGTATAGATCCGGGAAATTAACAAAATAAAGCTTTATTCCAACGGAATTACTCAAATTATCCATTAATTTAAATTCATCACAGAGAAAAACGAAAACGATTGCAGTGGATATCAAAGAGCAGAAATCACTTGAACACTTCGTTTATTTAAACAAATTAACTATTGGCTGTCACCCACAACTCTCAGGCAATTAAATTTTGTGGTATATATATATATATATATATATATATATATATATATATATATATATATATATATATATATATATATATATATATTGATATAAGACATGAATTTAGGTAGAATAGTATTTCTTAGTCTGTAAATGACTTTAGGTAGAATATTATTAGTCTGTAAATGAGCTGAGGTAAGATTCCAACTCTTAGCCTGTAAATCACTTGAGTTGCGATAATAACTTTTAGCCTGTAAATGAGCTGAGTTAGGATAGTCGCCCGTGGCCTACAAATGAGCTGAGGTTGTATTGTTGTTCGTGGTCTGTAAATGAGCTGAGATAGGATAGGATCCCGTAGCCAGTATATTCCACGGTGTAAAATAAATCTGTACAATTTACATCCAACATATGATCCGATTCTCTTTTTAATGTAAAAAACTCTACCTTATTCCTAATATATCTCCTTGTATATTTCATTGACCCCAATGGAAATAAGTCACTTAGTTTGACTTTTGTTGGTTAACCTATGCTGCTGTGTACGACAATTCATATAATTGTATTTATGTGTACTTGTACCTGAATAAAACTTATTTAATACAGTGGACCCCCGGTTATCGGCCATAATTCGTTCCAGAATGCTGTTCAAGTGCCGTTACCGAACGAATTTGTTCCCATAAGAAATAATGTAAATTGGATTAGTCCTTTTAGATCCCCAAAATGTACTTACAAAAGCACTTACAAAAATACACTTACATAATTGTTCGAGTTGGGAGCAATACGAAATCCGGGGGTCCACTGTATTTAGATATTTTATGTAGAATTTCGTAGTGAAACTTACCCACCAGAAGTAGTTGATTCTGTAGTTTGAAAGTCAATCGACTACACGTCACTGCATGTCACCTGTCAAAGATACCATAATCCCTTAAATAGGGATTAAAACAAGATCTAAATGCATATACGCTGAGATACATTCCTCTATTTCTTATATGCACTTATCTCAGTGTATATGCATCTAGACAGATATGCTCAGAAAACACATCTAGAGAAAGATAAAAATACAAATCTAGAGAGCTAAACATAGACATCTAAAAAGATATGCAATACGTTTGCAGTAAACAGGTGATATCACAATATGCAAAACAACCACTGTGAAAAAATTGTGAAATTCCAAACTATTTCGTCTTTTCTCACTTTATCAAGGCCCTTGATAATGTGAGAAATCACGAAAGCGCTTGGACTTTCCCTATTTTTTTCAAAGTGACTGCTTTGCATCTATTAAAGATATACTCTGTAGAATATACAGATACTACCTACTAGTGCTTAGGGATGCCGTATATACGTATGTGAAGGCCTAACTACCACTCCAGCTCTGTCATTAGCTAGGCCACTTGGGGATAATTGCAGTCCCAACAAAAAAGTAATTAAAGACAATCACCTGCATTTTTCCCGTGCTTGTTATTCATTAACCTTTGAACTCTTACTGACCTGTTTGAAGTTATGTAGTGTGGCGAGGCAACTCAAGTCTAACAACATAAACAAAATAATATATATATATATATATATATATATATATATATATATATATATATATATATATATATATATATATATATATATATATTATATATGTGTGTATATAGATGTATATATAATTATGTATGTAAGTCAGAATGCAAGACAATTGCTCAATCACTGTACCATGATGATTCCGTCCCTAATAAGGTTATTCACGTACTGTAGATTTTGGATTGTGATGCAAGGTTTGTAAGGGATCTCATCTCGCTCCACCGTGACTGAGTACAGCTCAGACTGATGTTAGGGATGTAGCTTGTTGTAAATGTTAAATCTCCCCTTCCCCTTTCTCCCCTCCCTCTCACCTACTCATTCCCTTTCCCCTCCTCCTCATTCCCCCTCCTCCTCATCCTCCCTCCTCATTCCCCCGACACCCAGAACTAACTGATGGAATGATATTAAATTATTTTCATCTGTATTGAACTCCACATCCGGAGAGCTCATTCCGCATGTTGCCAACATCCACACAACATCACTGGCCTACATAGATAGTCCTGTAATATTTCCCCTGTAGTCTGCGGGTAATTTACCAAGTTCAAAGCTCTCTGCAACTGACGGCTTCTTTTTTCAGCGTTATAAAAACAGCATTTCTCTAGCCAGAGTTTTCCATGAATAGTTGGTACAACATTTGTTTAATTAGGTTTAAAACCTATCGACTACATGAGGGCTATTAATATTTCATTTCATTTGTTTGCAACCTGAGATACTAATTAAAGTCAGTTTCAGTGAATATACGCTTAGAGAAGTATTCCTGTAGATGTATATACACACTAAGAGATGTATATCTTGGGTGTATATACCTCTATTCAACACTTGTTTCTCTCTGACTGCAATATATCTTATTATATGTCTTTTAAAAGGGTGTTTATTTATCGTGATGGTCTACATTAGTTGGAGAATCAAACTACCACAGTTATACAAGGTGATGGAGAATATAAAATACAATAAAAAGGCTTAATACACTCACACACACATACAGTCTTTCTCCTAATTCACACTCACAGCCTCCTCCTTATCTCCCACTTCCTCTCATCTCCCACTTCCTCTCATCTCCCACTTCCTCTCATCTCCCACTTCCTCTCATCTCCCACTTCCTCTCACCTCCCACTTCTAACCTCGTTATCTCCCACTTCTAGGTGAACACACACGTAAAGATATATCCTGAAGGTGTTTATATTCTAAGAAATACTAATCTTTCGGGTGTAAATACACTGGGTGTTACATCCTCTCGGTGTATATACCATGAATGAGTCACAAGTCTTGGTGTATATAAACAGGCCCTCTGTCATCAGAAACACGTACAGAAGAGCGTTTCAGAAGTGTGCTATATTTGGGGAATCTTTATTGGGGAAACGTTTTCCCAAATGTTGCGCAAGTGTCGCCTTTTAAACCATTTACATTACAAGTAAACAATGTACAGAACCTTTCAAAATAACTAATGTGAAGATAACATAAGAAGGGAGGAACACTGCAGTAGGCCTACCAGCCCATACTAAGCAGGTCTTTCTCAAACCATCTAACAAAAATATTTGCCCAACCCATTCCTAATGCTACCCATAGAATAAGCTTTGATAATAACCCTACTAACCCATGCTGTGAAAGTCCCACTCAAATCCAACCCCTCTCACTCATTCATTTATTTATCTAGCCTATATTTGAAGCTACCCAAGGTTTTAGCTTCAATCACCCTACTAGGCAGATTGATTGGTAAAAGGACACAAGTGACTAATGTGTACTTGTGTTCTTTTATCTAAAATATTGTCGGTAATTACACTAACTAGATTGTTCCACTCTATTATTTATTCCCAGACCAGAACTTTTCTATACCCTTTCTAAACCTAAACTTATTAAATTTGAATCAGTCATTTTGAGTTCTTTCTTGAGGGGATATATATATCCTCAGAGCCTTATTTATGTCACTTGTATGTCCATCTTCTCAAGACATTGCAGTTTTTAGCTTAGACTTCTCGTGAGGCTTCGTATCTTCTTCACATCTCTGAAAGAATTTCTACCATCTTCTTGATCTTCTTGAGAACTCATGGACCCTCCTCCTCGTCTTCAGAGGATTCCAGCTATCTGCATTGTCTTTACGAGAGCTTTTCTATCATTATGGTCCTGAAATCTTTCCAGTTTTCAGCTTGGTCTTTCCAAGAGTGTTCGGATATTCTGAAAACTTTGTAGTTCTGAAAAATGTCTAGTGGTGCTTTCTGCAGGCGTGCTGAAAGTAGCCCAGTGCAACAGCTGTATATCTGAAAGAGGTACTAACCGTAGTGTCCCTTCAGCGGCACTCTGCCGGGGGTAAGGTTAAGAATTCCACGATGTGTCGGAGTGGCCTGCATAAGCCATGATGGACATGTCCCCGGAGGCTTTCGGCTTCTTCACACCCACACACACACACGCACACATATGTACAGTCATCTTTCCCCTTCTCTCCCTCTCCCCTATCTCTTCACACCTCTCTATTTCCTCACCTTTTCATTCCCTTTCTCCTTCTCAAAGGCTATCCTGAGAGATGGGAAGTTACAAGTGATAGTAAACTTGGTCTTTGGTGGAATGAAATCTTTGAAGTTGTCGTAGCTACTGATATCATAGTGGAATGCTTGACGATCTCCTCTTTGCCCTATTGAAGTCTCCCAGCTCAGTCTATCACATTCCATTTCCTCATGTAACTCAACCTGAGTGATGGAACATGAGAGAAACCTAACTTTTAATATCGTAATGTATTTATCATTAAGAGTATCACTTTTTATGTAACTGGAAAAACACAGGGACACATAGCTTTTGTTCCCACTTTGCATCTGCCGTAAAGAATAGGGTAGCCACAGAGAGGGTGTTCTCAAAGTAATTACTACACAGAATAGGGTAGCAACACACTGCTGATGTTCCCAATTTTGTAAGTAAAACAAAAAACATCCTCCTCTCTCTCTCTCTCTCTCTCTCTCTCTCTTCTCTCTCTCTCTCTCTCTCTCTCTCTCTCTCTCTCTCTCTCTCTCTACCCCCCCCTCCTTTTCCCCTTGCACCCCTCTCTGAATATATCATGTTGCGTCTCTCCTCCTTGCACTCTCCCCTCACACGTCTGAGAACCTGGTTCAACATCTTGGTTCTAAATATACTAGTTCTCTCTCTCTCTCTCTCTCTCTCTCTCTCTCTCTCTCTCTCTCTCTCTCTCAACCTTAAATGCGCTCAGTCAGGCAGCACAAGAAGCGTTAAAAACTTAGTCTAGTGGAGCAAGACTAAGTTGGCTGCAGAGGAGAAACGTGCATGTTCGAAACATCGGGGGTAGAATCATATACGGTCGATAGTAATTCTATCATAAATTACCACTACACACACACGTATTTCTTCAGTCATAGAGTTGTTAGGAAGTGGAACAATGTAGTGGAGGCAGGATCCATACATAGCTTTAAGAAGAGGTATGATAAAGCTCGTGGAGCAGGGAGAGAGAGAACCTCGTAGCGAGCAGCGAAGAGGTGGTCCCAGGAGCTGTGAATCGACCCCTGCAACCACAATTAGGTGAGTACACACACACACACACTCTAAACCTCCACAATACAGCCAATCACAGCCTCCAATCAGATAAACACTCTGTAGCCGCCCCGGGAGAGGGGGCTACGGCCCCCGCGACTCGACCCCAACACCAGACTTACGTAGAGAAATCACCCAACACCACCGTACGCTATTTCCCATTTCGCTCTGGCGTTGGAAATATTTCCATGGAAATTTCCGATAGGACGGAAGCGTTGGCTTCATCGGTAAAATGACAGTTTTTTTGAACAAACGTCTACTGCTGCCACAATTAACCACTCTCAAAATAGAAGGGGAGAGGTACACCGGATATTCATGGGGTCCAAATCGAAAATAAATGTCAGCTAGGTAGTCACAGACAGGCAGACAGAGGTGGCAGACAGGTAGACAGAGGTGGCAGACAGACAGACAGACATACAGGCAGATACGCAGGCAGGCAGGCAGGCAGGCAGGCAGGCAGTCAGATAGGTAGGTAGGTAGGCAGGCAGGCAGGCAGGCAGGCAGGCAGGCAGGCAGGCAGGCAGGCAGGCAGTCAGATAGGTAGGTAGGTAGGCAGGCAGGCAGGCAGGCAGGCAGGCAGGCAGGCAGGCAGGCAGGCAGGCAGGCAGTCAGATAGGTAGGTAGGTAGGCAGGCAGCATTGACTATATTTACTAGGTTGGTGCCGGGTGATGGGACGCGACGCCAGAATGTCTGCACTGATTATCCTCCCGTTATATATTCTCTCTCTCTCTCTCTCTCTCTCTCTCTCTCTCTCTCTCTCTCTCTCTCTCTCTCTCTCTCTCTCTCTCTCTCTCTCTCCTATCATGTATGCCTCAACTTTTTCCTTCCTCTTTCCTTTCCTTTCCCTCCTTTATAACCCTCCCCCCTCTTCCCTTCTCCCCTCTCACCTGGTGGGGAAAGAGGGGGAAAATGCTTCATTAATTTACACAGGTGGAAGGACACACATTTGGACATCTTTGATTTTCCTTCTGTCTGCCTAGTTTTACTTCCATTTCTCCTACCTACACCTTTCCCCCTCATTCTCCTTTCTCATTTTCTCCTCTGCTTTCCCTACCGTTCGTGTTCTACCTCGTCTACATCCTCTTTTAATTCTTCTGTCTCCCATTTGCTTATGTCCTTATTTTTGGTTTTATGCATCGTGTCAACATCAGCTGTCTCATGTACAGTTGAATGTACAGGCCAAGAGCTGTCGTCCTACCTCAACTCTTGGACAAGCTAAGAGTTGTTAATGTACCTTAACTCATTTACAGGTGAAGAGTTATTATCTCTGTAATCCTTTCACAGCTTATTTACAAGCTAAGAGACGTCATCCTGCCACAGTTCATTTACAAGCTAAAAGAGGTCATCCTGCCACAGGTCATTTACAAGCTAAAAGAGGTCATCCTGCCACAGGTCATTTACAAGCTAAAAGAGGTCATCCTGCCACAGGTCATTTACAAGCTAAGAGCTGTAAGCTGTTTTTAGGCATCACTCGCCATAGGTTCAAACCCCTCCCGTTCCGTGGTTTATAATAACCCATCACACTCTCAATCCTACCTTCCTACCACTGAGTTTTCCAACATTTTACGATAAATGGAATTTTCTTCGTGATTTAGAAAACACTGCAGTTTTAGTCTTCCAGAGAGCCATATTTTATTCGTGTTCCTGAAAGAATTTCCACCATCTTCTTGATCTTCTTGAGAACTCAAGGATTTTGTTAGTCGTCTTGAGTGTATTCCAGCTGTCTGCATGGTCTTCACGGGGCTATCATCGTGGTCATGAAATAGTTCCGGTTTTTAAGCTTGGTGTTTAAAAAGAACTTTCGGATATTCTTTGTAGTTCTGAAAGCCTTGTAGTTGTGAAAGCCTTGTAGTTCTGAAAGCCTTGTAGTTCTGAAAGCCTTGAAGTTCTGAATGCCTTGTAGTTCTGAAAGCCTTGTAGTTCTGAAAGCCTTGTAGTTCTGAAAGCCTTGTAGTCCTGAAAGCCTTGTAGTTCTGAAAGCCTTGTAGTTCTGAAAGCCTTGTAGTTCTGAAAGCTTCATAGTTCTGAAAGCCTTTTAGTTCTGAAAGCTTCATAGTTCTGAAAGCCTTGTAGTTCTGAAAGCCTTGTAGTTCTGAAAGCCTTGTAGTTCTGAAAGCCTTGTAGTTCTGAAAGCCTTGTAGTTCTGAAAGCCTTGTAGTTTTGAAGGCTTTGTAATTTTGAAAAATGTCTATTTAAGTTTTCTTGTTTTTATCATTTATTTTTATATTTTTTTTTTTTTTTTTTTTTCTACTTTTTATTTTGTATCTTCTTTTTGGTCCTCAGAACATTTCAACTTTATATTTAAAATGAATTCCCTCCTAAAAATTCTGAGAAATTAATTCTTCCTCCTGAAAAAAATTCTGAGAATTTAATTCTACCTGCTATAAAGAAAAAAAATCTATTTTCGCCTGAATAGACAATGACCTAAACTGATAAGTGAAAATTGATGGACTGAACACATTGAGGGACTGATTACCTCAGTCTCTTCCATTATTGATCTCTGTACCGGACTGAGGAAGCCGCTTGTTGGCGAAACGTCTCCCCAGTAAAGATTCCCAAATGTTTCAAAAGTGTCTAATTCTTCAACTTCACATTTAGTGGTGCTTCATGGTGGGCGAAACGTCGTAAATATAAAGCTTTTTTTTCCCCTGCTTCAAGTGACGTCTTAGGTTAAAAGTTTGGTTCAAGTTACGTTTTGAAGTTTCGTGATTGGGTAAAAAACCTGGTGACGTCACGGATATGAGTGACACCATTGGCTAAAAGAATGATGATGACGTCACGGATATGAGTGACACTATTGGCTAAAAGAATGATGACGTCACGGATATGAGTGACACTATTGGCTAAAAGAATGATGACGTCACGGATATGAGTGACACCATTGGCTAAAAGAATGATGACGTCACGGATATGAGTGACACTATTGGCTAGAATGATGACGTCACGGATATGAGTGACACCATTGGCTAAAAGAATTGCGACGTCACGGGTTGATTGTCTTCAGAATTACGTCTGTACATCCTCCCTTCTCCCTCTCTCCCTCCTTCCCTCCTTCCTTCCTTCTCTCACCTGCCATTCATTCCTTCTTTCTTTTACCTACGTTCTTTATTCCTCTGTCTCTTTCCCCTGTTCTTTTTTTTTTTTTTAAAGTCTGTGTGTGTGTCTCTCTCTCTTTTATCTTTCCTCTTTCATTATGCTATCTTTATCTCCCTCTCATTATCATCTTCCTCCCGCACACCATTTTTGTTCCTCTCTTGCTGTGCCCCTTTTGCTTGTTACCACCTTTCCCGCTGCTTTATTCTTCGTTGTTTTCTTCTCCTGTCATCTTGCCTCAGGGTTTTCTTCCATCCCCCTCCTTCGTTATCTCTCTCTCTCTCTCTCTCTCTCTCTCTCTCTCTCCCATAACCATAATAAAGGCACGTATTATTGTAGTCAAACTTTATTCCTGGGTTCATAAAAAAGAAACAGCGGTACTCAAGGAAAACATAAAACGTTGGGTCCCCCAAGGCTTAGTTCTTGGTCCACTCCTCTTCACAGTACACATAAGAAATGCCCTCGAGGTAGTCTTGACATCTAAGACACCAGAATTTCCAAAATGACGAAAATTGGGGTAAAATGTGCAGCATCGAAGGCAGATTGAATATTCAGAGTGATAAGGACAGGTGGTAAGAAACAGGTGGTAAGAAACAGGTGGTAAGAAACGTAGGTAAGTGCAGAATGACGCATTCTTGGTTTCATGGCAAAGCTATCAGAATGTCTGGTTTCATTTCTAAAAGACGTCTTGCTAGCACTTGCTAGACAGCGTCTTGAACACGTCATTTAGAACTGGAGTTTTACCAGTCACCCACCGCGAGTTCAATCCCCGCCCGTACTGTGGTTTTCTTTATACCATTTAGTTTTGGTCTCACAGTTACTTAAAAGACGAAGATATACCTCTCAGGTATATCTGGGAAGATATACCAAGTTCTTCCCATCATTTAGAAACAAACTATAGAGAAAGAATCTACGCAGTCATTTTTTTTCCCTCTTGTGAAGAGGACATTACTAGCTTGGGCCAGTAGGTGACCTAAACCTAGAGGTGACCTGGACCTACCTAGCATGGGCCAGTAGGTAACCTGGACCTACCTAGCATGGGCCAGTAGGTGACCTGGACCTACCTAGCATGGGCCAGTAGGTGACCTGGACCTACCTAGTATGAGTCAGTAGGTGACCTGGATCTACCTAGTTTGAGGTAATCAGTCCCTCGGCCTGGAGTCGATGTGTTCACTTCATCAGTCTTGTAGAAAGTGCAGCATATGGTCGTAGAAGTGGGTTATATACTGTAGTCAGGTGAGTGGAAGCAGGAGGAGGCGGGGTCACAGTGGAACCATCCACTAGTGTAAGTAGGTCTTCGTCCGAAGGTTGGACAGGTATTGAAGAATTCCTTGTATCAAGATCCCATGATGTTGCAGTGTGTGACAGTTGTGATACACTGGACCCCCGGAAATCGAACATTCTTCATTCCAGAATGCTGTTCAAGTGCTGTTACCAAACGAATTTATTCCCATAAGGCATGATGTAAATTAGATTAGTCCTTTTCAGACCCTCAAAAATACACCTATAAAAGCACTTACAATAATAAACTTACATAAAAGGGCGAGTTGGGAGTGTTCTATTTCCGAGGGTCCACTGTAAATGGTTCTGATAAACGACATAGTGACTGATTACCTCAAACTCCTCCTCCTCCTTACACCTTTCTGCTTTGTATTGGACTGATGAACCCTCTGTGTGGCGAAACGTTTCATCAATAAATATTCCCATATGTTGCATAAGTGTCTCAATCTTCAACTTGTAGGTTTTCAAAACCATTTAACACATGGGCCAGTAGGCCTTCTGCAGTGCTCCTTCTTTTTTATGTTCTTATGTAGGAATCTCATTCCGAATGATTTTGATTTACTCAGACAAGAATTGAAGATTGAGACACTTTTGCAACATCTGGGAATCTTTATTGAAGAAACGTTTCGCCAGTCAGTGGCTTCTTCAGTGCAATGCAGAGAAGAAAGGTGTAAGGTGAGGAGGAGTTTGAGGTAATCAGTCCCTCAGCCTGGAGTCCATGTGTTCAAATTTCAATTTTCTAATAATAAATGAGTGAATAACGTGAAAAGGTGGAGAGAAACTTCAAGGCACAAGCTGCAACGCAAACGCATGTAAGATATTTTTTTTTCAAACTTAATAATAGCAGAATGAAGACAATACACTCATTTAATAGCCAGCTGGACTAGCACTATGTAAGAACATAAGAACATAAGAAAGGAAGAACCCTGCAGCAGGCCTGTTGGCCCATACTAGGCAGGTCCTTCACAATCCATCCCACTAACAGAATACTTGCTCAACCCAATTTTCAATGCTACCCAAGAAATAAGCTTTGATCATTCTATTTACCCATGTGCAAGTTCCACTCAAATCCAACCCCTCTCACTCATGAATTTATCCAACCTAAATTTGAAACTACCCAAGGTCTTAGCTTCAATAACCCTACTAGGCAGACTGTTCCACTCATCAACTACCCTATTTCCAAACCAATACTTTCCAATATCCTTTCTAAATCTAAACGTATCTAACTTGAATCCATTATTGCGGGTTCTCTCTTGGACAGTTATCCTCAAGACCTTATTTATATCCTCTTTGTTAATACCCATTTTCACTTGTAAATATAGGAATCAGCTAGTTGCAAAACTGGGACGATCTGAATCCAGATGTTTCTACAGTAACTACATCAGGTCGTACAATTGACAAGGAGGCATCCATGTTAATAATAATAATAGTAGTAGTTGAAGTAGAGGTAGTAGTAGTAGTGGTGGTTGTGGTAGTAATAGCGTCTACCTGCATTACAGTATCCGTGTAAATTCAATGCCATATTTTTTCCTTTGTGGCATGATATAATTTTTGAAAGTGGAGGGTGGCGAGAGAGCCTTTTGCTTTACGATCTTAGTTAATACATAGCGGTCCTTGAGCTAGATAATAGCAGAGAGTTTCCAGCAAGTAGTCTCTCTCTCTCTCTCTCTCTCTCTCTCTCTCTCTCTCTCTCTCTCTCTCTCTCTCTCTCTCTCTCTCTCTCGCTCGCTCGCTCGCTCGCTTTCTCGCATATCCTCATTATCATCCTCTCTCCCTCGCGCTCTGTTCATTATCTCCGTGTCGTCTTCTCCCTCTCCCTCCCTCCCTCATTACTTCCCTCCCCTCCCTCCATCATTACTTCCCTCCCCTCCTTCCCTCCCTCCCACACACACACACATGCAGGTTGCAGAGCTGCAGTGGAATCGATGTTGGTGCCTAGGGAGGGGTGTTAGGGGGAGATAGAAGGGGGGTAGGTTGGTAGGTAGGGGGGTAGGGTACCTGAAGAACAGGTCTGGAAGGAACTAGAACAAACGGATCAATAACAGTAGAACATCCCCCCATCCCCTACCTGTCGTGCGCCCCCCCCCTTCCACTACTACTACTACTACTACTATTATTACTACCACCTCCTCCCCCTTCCCCTACCCCTCCGGTTACAGTCCGGTAACCGGTGGCCGGTTCACCACTGACAGGGCGTGGGGGTATGCTTATATCCGGTCATGTGGAATATACCCAACTTAGCCCCTAAGGCTTTGTGCCTGAAATATATCGTACGGGTATGTCTGTCGGAATCTGGTTCGTTACGGGGGGCGTCGACCCCGCGGCCCGGTCTCGGACTAGGCCTCCTGGACTGGTAAAAATGGGAGACCTGCCTACCTGCCTGCCGGCTTGTTCGTGGGCGTTTTGAGACGTAGTTAAAGTATTTCCGGCCAGAGTAATCAACACTCACATGGTTCAACGTTTCGCTCTCCCACGACAGGAGGATGATACCTATTACCTATGTTTCACACTCATACGACAGAAGGATAGTACCTCCCTGTATGGTTGCTGTCTACCAGCCTACTACAGAAGGATAGTACCTCCCTGGGTGGTAGCTGTCTACCAGCCAACTACAGAAGGACAGTACCTCCCTGGGTGGTTGCTGTCTACCAGCCAACTACAGGAGGATAGTACCTCCCTGGATGGTTGCTGTCTACCAGCCTACTACAGGATTATAGTACCTCCTTGGATGGTTGCTGTCTACCAGCCAACTACAGAAGGATAGTACCTTCCTGGGTGGTTGCTGTCTACCAGCCAACTACAGAAGGATAGTACCTCCCTGGGTGGTAGCTGTCTACCAGCCAACTACAGAAGGACAGTACCTCCCTGGGTGGTTGCTGTCTATCAGCCAACTACATGAGGATAGTACCTCCCTGGGTGGTTGCTGTCTACCAGCCAACTACAGGAGGATAGTACCTCCCTGGATGGTTGCTGTCTACCAGCTAACTACAGGAGGATAGTACCTCCCTGGGTGGTTGCTGTCTACCAGCCAACTACAGGAGGACAGTACCTCCCTGGGTGGTTGCTGTCTACCAGCCAACTACAGGAGGATAGTACTTACCTGGGTGGTTGCTGTCTACCAGCCAACTACAGGAGGATAGTACCTCCCTGGGTGGTTGCTGTCTACCAGCCAACTACAGGAGGATAGTACCTCCCTGGGTGGTTGCTGTCTACCAGCCAACTACATGAGGATAGTACCTCCCTGGGTGGTTCCTGTCTACCAGCCAACTACAGGAGGATAGTACCTCCCTGGGTGGTTGCTGTCTACCAGCCTACTACAGCAGGATAGTACCTCCCTGGGTGGTTGCTGTCTACCAGCCAACTACAGGAGGATAGTACCTCCCTGGGTGGTTGCTGTCTACCAGCCAACTACAGGAGGATAGTACCTCCCTGGGTGGTTGCTGTCTACCAGCCAACTACATGAGGATAGTACCTCCCTGGGTGGTTGCTGTCTACCAGCCAACTACAGGAGGATAGTACCTCCCTGGGTGGTTGCTGTCTACCAGCCAACTACACGAGGATAGTACCTCCCTGGGTGGTTGGTGTCTACCAGCCAACTACAGGAGGATAGTACCTCCCTGGGTGGTATCTGTCTACCAGCCAACTACAGGAGGATAGTACCTCCCTGGGTGGTTGCTGTCTACCAGCCAACTACACGAGGATAGTACCTCCCTGGGTGGTTGCTGTCTTCCAGCCAACTACAATCACATGATGACGCTAAAGCTTATGGACCTGGTCAAGCTTATAAAGCTCATAAAGCTTTATAACAGCTTCTTCTAGCCAAAAACTTAAGTTAAACCAACAGTCGACTAATTAGAAATTAAAAGGCGAAGCATTTAGAAATATATATCCATATTTAGATGTGTATATACACATTTAGATGCATATATACATTTAGAGGTACTGTATATACACACATTAAGAAGAAAATTTTACTTAATTATAAAGAATTATTTACATGATTATCAAGAGTTATAGAATAATTAAGAGTTACGAAATTTTGAAGAGTTATTTAGATAATTAGAGTTATTGAATTAGACTCGTATATTTGCAGATTTATTTTGATTTATGACTGTATATTTTTTATTTAGTAAATACATCAAGAATGACATGCTGCTTTCTTTATTGATAGAATATTGAGTAATAAATCTGATATATTGATAGAGAGAGAGAGAGAGAGAGCTCTATGTAAGTAAATTCTACTACTACTACTACTATTACTAGTGCTACTACCACTATTGTTGCTACAACTTTTATTACTGCAACTGCTAATACTACAATTACTACTACTACTTCTACTACTTCTACTACTTCTACTACTACTTCTACTACTTCTACTGCTTCTACTACTTCTACTACTACTTCTACTATGTGATAAATGGCTTAAAACCGACAAGTTGAAGATTGAGACACTTATGAAGATATGGGAATCTTTATTGAGGATTCCAGGCAGAGGGACTGATTACCTTAAACTCCTCCGTTACTTACATCTTTCTGTCTTGTATTGGACCGATGAAGACACTGTGAAACGTTTCTTCAATAAATATTCCCATATGTTGCATAAGTGTCTCAATCTTCTACTTCTACTATCACTACTTTTACAGTTATTATGACTACTACTACTAGTAATAATAATAATAATTATTAATAATAATTAATAATAATAAAGTTATGGTGACTGACCCCCTAGTTTGTTTAAAGAATATGTGCTGAAATCGCCTCTAAAAAGGCATTAATTGGATACTTAGCATAGAAAAAGGAGAGTAAACAGAGAGGGAGAGATGGATGGAATGATAGATGGAGGAAGAGACAGAAAGGGAAGGATTAATGAATGGAATGAGAGATAGAAGGGATGGATATAACGGTGAAATATCTGTGAGTTCTTCTGTCCCCGGCAACGAGGTTTCAGGGCAGGTTTTCCCGTCGTGCATCTGACCAAGCAGGCTGTTGGTGCTAGCGACACGTAGGCCTGCAAGGTCATCACAGCTCGGCTGATCAGGAACTTGTAGCAGGTCTGCTGGTAGCAGACTTGCTGGTAAAAGGTCTGCTGGGTTTGGGTTTGAGAAGGATCTGCCTAGTATGGGCCAGTAGGCCCATACTAGGCCTACTGGCCCAAGCTTCCAACCTCTCGTCCTTCTATGAGTCTGTCATCACAACCAAATTTCTATCCTGGCACATAGCAGGAACTATCCAGGGTGACAGAGGCTATCCAGGGATAGAAGAATGAGATACTTGGGCAAGCCAGTGGCGTCTTCAGTCCAATACAGAGAAGAACGATGGAAGATGAGGAGGAGTTTGAGGTAATCAGTCCCTCAACCTGGAGTCAATGTATTTAGTCCATCAATTTTGAGAAATGACATTTCTCAAGACTGAGGGACTGATCACCTCTAATTGCTACTACATATCTAACTGTTAATTGTTCTGTGGGTCATGCCAATCTCATGCCAGAAATAACTGTTGATGTCCTGGTCAATCAGGCTGTTGTTACTCGCTACGAAGTATCACCGGCACCGCTGTCGAGAGTTCGCAAACAATGGATGAAAAGAATTTTGTAGTAGGTGAACTGGTAGTGATCAAGTTTGTGTCAATTAAAAGACATCAAAGACCCGCAGTTCGAGCTAGCTTAACTGGCCTCTGATTATAGGTAATTATACTGCTGAATGTAAGTCAGGTAATGAGTTATACACGAGAGGCCGAGGACACACACACACACACACACACACGCACACACACACACACACACACACACACACACACACACACACACATACGTACATCAACCAAATAGCTGGTGCAGCATATGGCCGACTAGCGAACCTCAGAATAGCATTCCGATATCTCGGTAAGGAATCGTTCCGGACCCTGTACACCGTGTACGTCAGGCCCATACTGGAGTATGCAGCACCAGTTTGGAACCCACACCTGGCCAAGCACGTCAGGAAACTAGAGAAAGTGCAAAGGTTTCCAACGAGACTAGTCCCGGAACTAAGGTACATGTCATACGAGGAGAGGTTAAGAACACTCAACCTGACGACACTGGGGACAGGAGGGACAGGGTGGACATGATAATGACATATAAAATACTAAGAGGAATCGACAAGGTAGACAGAGATAGGATGTTCCAGAGATGGGACACAGCAACAAGGGGTCACAACTGGAAGCTGAAGACTCAAATGAGTCACAGGGATGTTAGGAAGTATTTCTTCAGCCATAGAGATGTCAGGAAGTGGAATAGTCTGGAAAGTGAGGTAGTGGAGGTAGGTACCATACATAGCTTTAAGAAGAGGTATGATAAAGGTCATGGAACAGGGAGAGAGTGCACCTAGAGGCGGGGCTAGGAGCTATGAATCGACCCCTGCAACCACAATTAGGTGAGTACAACTAGGTGAGTACACACACACACACACACAGGAGCTGAGTCTCGACCCCTGCAACCACAATTAGGTGAGTAAACACACACACACACACAAACACTATTCAATAATCACACACTTTCAAAAATACATTTTACAATATCAGTTCATCTGGTCGTTGGTCGTATTCAGTAGTCTGTCATGAATTTAATAACTATTTACGCTGTAAAAAGAATGATTTACCCCGTAACCTTATTTACAGTTACAGACGAAACTTCTGTCAGTTCAGTTTATCTCCGTAAATCGCTTTCCTTTGACTTTATTAATGTATTATTTCTTATATTTTATTTCAGTGGTGCGTTGCCTTTCTCGTTACTAAATTTTAATGACCGAAAGATTTTGCGACTGATCCAAATAATCACGAAGAAAATTTAGAGGATATTTCGGACCATCCTGGACCATAAGTGTCTTAATAATGGACCAGAATTGACCGAAACGTCGTCTGAAGTGTCCCTTCCATAGCTTGGAACAGTTGTGTGTTGTTCTAGCCACTGTATCATGGGTTAGTTATGTGGTAATTGTCTCTTAACCTGAGATGAGGTAAGATAACAGCTTTTAACCTGAGATGAGGTAAGATAACAGCTTTTAACCTGAGATGAGGTAAGATAACAGCTTTTAACCTGAGATGAGGTAAGATAACAGCTTTTAACCTGAGATGAGGTAAGATAACAGCTTTTAACCTGAGATGAGGTAAGATAACAGCTTTTAACCTGAGATGAGGTAAGATAACAGCTTTTAACCTGAGATGAGGTAAGATAACAGCTTTTAACCTGAGATGAGGTGAGATAACAGCTTTTAACCTGAGATGAGGTAAGATAACAGCTTTTAACCTGAGATGAGGTAAGATAACAGCTTTAACCTGAGATGAGGTAAGATAACAGCTTTTAACCTGAGATGAGGTAAGATAACAGCTTTTAACCTGAGATGAGGTAAGATAACAGCTTTTAACCTGAGATGAGGTAAGATAACAGCTTTTAACCTGAGATGAGGTAAGATAACAGCTTTTAACCTGAGATGAGGTAAGATAACAGCTTTTAACCTGAGATGAGGTAAGATAACAGCTTTTAACCTGAGATGAGGTAAGATAACAGCTTTTAACCTGAGATGAGGTAAGATAACAGCTTTTAACCTGAGATGAGGTAAGATAACAGCTTTTAACCTGAGATGAGGTAAGATAACAGCTTTTAACCTGAGATGAGGTAGGATAACGTTCTTAAACTGTAAATTTAGCTAAGTTTAGGAAAAAAAAAAAACCAGGCTGGTTATCAAAATATTCCTGTCTCCCTTAAAACAAATCCAGTCAGATTTTCAGAACTTGGTAAACAGAGAATAATCAGACTCTGTTTATTAAAATATCGTTTATCTTTTAATGAGAAACTCTACTGTTCTCATTACTGATATTTGATGAATACTTCTCACCTCACCTTTTTCTCATTTTGATACGTTCTGTTTCGCATTTTCTCGTTTTCCCTTAGGTTGTCTTTGATGCAATGGTTCACCTTTTACTTTCAACCCTGCCTGCTCTTGCAATTTGCAAAGGCTATGGTGCAATAATGTATTGAATGCCTTCTCACAGTAAAGTTATAATCAGTCCAATCCTTTCTGTGTAGGTTCAAGAGGAAGTTTAATGGAATTCAGAGAACTAAAGAGCAATACTGGGGTTGTGTGTGGTGGTAATGAATTTACCACACACACACACACACACACACACACACACACACACACACACACAAAACCAACATGAAAAACAGCAACTGGTAACCGCTGGCTCAGCCACATCATGTAAAAAAAAAAATTCTGATTACAAATGACATTTCAACGTTACAAGGATTGAAATTGTGTATATAAAAATGCTTAAACATTTTATATAAAAACTGGTCTAATAACTCGCTACATCGTTCAAATGAAAAATGTTTGATGATTTTTTGTATAATTCTTACTTTGAGGTAACATAGGGAGGATATTGAGCGAAGATTTTTGGAATTTATGATAATGCTACAAGATGAAATATGTCCCAATTTTGTGACTTACTGAACGATAAATTGCGAGACAAAATATTGACTATCACTCACTGTTTTAAAGGGAATTAATGGTTTAAACGTAACACATTGGTGCTTTACAACTAACCTAGAAAAGTTAGAGGGCGTTTCGGCTCCTTTCTGGACCATCGTCAGGTCAGTGACCGAGGTAAAAGAAGGTCGAAAGGTCAGGTCAGGTCATGGCAGACGGAGGCAAGGAAGAGGAGAAGGAAATTAAGGTCAGATAAGAACCTTTACGGATCCCTTCATTCCCTTGATTCCAGTAGACACCTCTTGATTCAAGGAACTGGAGTTACTAGCCTTTTCCACAACCAAACCTGATAATTTGCCATCGAGGCTGCATGGCTCATGCGAGTTTATCGCTTCTCCATTAGGTCAATTGTCAACGTCCATCTAGCCTGAGGACTATCGTGTATTATCTAGATGTATAGGAAAAGAAAAGCAGAAGGCTCTCTTCTCACCCTCCACTAGACACAGACCTATGGGTAGACATGAAGGACGGGAAATAGAGTAAAATTAAGAGGAAACACATTGACCGTCGTTCATTCAATCGCCGCCTTGTCAGAGGCGTGATGGCACTGCACTTCCATACGGGTGATACATTGTGTCCATCGACAAATCAGAAAAAAAAATCCCATACCAATAGTCGAAAACAGTTGTAAAATATTCCAAATAAAGATTGCTAACTCGATGAGGATAAGGAGATCACCAGATACTAGAGAAGATTTATGGGAGATATGATCACAACGTTAAAGATACACTAATATATTTATAAAATATACATTTTTCTGCTTACACATCAACAGAATAGATATACAAATGTCCTGGATATACAAGGTATATACACTGAGAAGTATAAAAATCTTTTACCGTATATACTAATACAGTGAGAAATTAATCTTAATTTCTCAGTATTAAAATCGTTATTGATGTCAGTACACGGGTGAATTGCTGCCTTAAAGACCCACATTCGGTATATAAACTTTAAACCTACCTAAGTTAAGTAGCTAATTGACTTACTAAGCGACTTGAACAGTGGCACATACGGAGATATCTATATTTACCATAGAATATATAGAAAGAACTTAGAGTTTGTCCCTCTTTAAGAAATTGGAGAGGTGTTGAAATACGGGGAAACAGGGTTCAGGAGCTGCTACTCAACCCAGGTAATTACAGGTGAGTACATGTCAGTGAGTACGACTAGGCGAGTGCAGTAGAGAGTACAGCAGTACACTGTACACTCTGAGTGCCTGTTTTCTAGAGTTTCCCTTGTTCTTGCTTTTCCATTCTCTCTCTTCCACTTCTCTTGCTTCCTATGCTTTATCAGACTCCTCCCTCCCTCCCCCTTCCTCCAGCCTTACTCTCCCCCTCCCTCCGTCTCGCTCTCTCTACACTTCAGTCTCTCTCATTCTTGTCGCCTCCCTCCCTGTCTTCCCTCCTTTCTCCCTCCCTGCTGTGTCCCTGCATCCTCCTCTCTCTTCGTTCTCCCTCTTTCCTTCTAACTCCATATTTCTTGCTTGTAATGCCATTCTCTCTATCTCCCTCTCCTTGTATCACTACCAACAACAACCACCCACCACAACCACCCACCACTACCACCCCCACACTCCCCCACCGGTGCCAGAGAGGGGGGGTGACACTGTGCCTGACCCCTTCCATAATTCATTTTGTTTTCCCCCACTTTTATCAACACTTGTGCCTCGTCTCTTGTTATCCTCTTATTTTATAATTTCATTACATTTCCTCCATTGCTCTGTCTCTCTCATTTGTTTTTTAGTTGGCGGTACAGCTGCCCTGGACGCCAGCTGTTTTTGTTTGCCAAAGCAGAATATTGGTGTGTGTGTGTGTGAGCTTGTTTTGGTCTTTTGTGTGTGTGTTTGTCGGAAGGTGAACGGAGGAGCGAGCCTTCAGCACCGTTGCTGACCCACATTGACCTGCAGTGTGTTTGCTGGACCTGCAGCGTGTTTGATGGACCTGCAGCGTGTTTGATGGACCTGCAGCGTGTTTGATGGACCTGCAGCGTGTTTGATGGACCTGCAGCGTGTTTGATGGACCTGCAGCGTGTTTGATGGACCTGCAGTGTGTTTGATGGACCTGTAATGTGTTTGCTGGACCTGCAGTGTGTTTGCTGTACCTGCAGTGTGTTTGCTGGACCTGTAGTGTGTTTGCTGGACCTGTAGTGTGTTTGCTGGACCTGTAATGTGTTTGCTGTAAATGCAGCGTGTTTGCTGAACCTGCAGTGTGTTTGCTGGACCTGCAGTGTGTTTGCTGGACCTCCAATGTGTTTGCTGGACCTGCAATGTGTTTGCTGGACCTGTAATGTGGTGGCAAAGGTGTTTGTTTGTGTGACCTGCATTATTATTATTATTATTATTATTATTATTATTATTATTATTATTATTATTATTATTATTATTATTATTATTATTATATTTTATTTTTATTATTATTGTTATTATTATTGTTATTATTATTATCACGGGAAAGCGCTAAACTCGTAGAAAGAGATGCAGGGGAAAGAAGAGCAGCTCCGGATCCTTGGACGCAGAGCCCTTCTGCGGCATTGAGACACCGTCCAGGAGGGCTCTTGATCCAAGGTGATGGAGCTGGCCCTTGTATCCTTAATTTTAATTTCATTTTTTTTTTATCTAAAAACTTTCTCTCAGCTTTCTATCATTCTTTCTCCTGAACTTTCTCTAATCTTTCTCTCAACTTTCTCTAATCTTTCTCTCAACTTTCTCTAATCTTCCTCTCAACTTTCTCTAATCTTCCTCTCAACTTTCTCTAATCTTCCTCTCAACTTTCTCTAATCTTCCTCTCAACTTTCTCTAATATTCCTCTCAACTTTCTCTAATCTTTCTCTCAACTTTCTCTAATCTTCCTCTCAACTTTCTCTAATCTTCCTCTCAACTTTCTCTAATCTTCCTCTCAACTTTCTCTAATCTTCCTCTCAACTTTCTCTAATCTTCCTCTCAACTTTCTCTAATATTCCTCTCAACTTTCTCTAATCTTTCTCTCAACTTTCTCTAATCTTCCTCTCAACTTTCTCTAATCTTCCTCTCAACTTTCTCTAATCTTCCTCTCAACTTTCTCTAATCTTCCTCTCAACTTTCTCTAATATTCCTCTCAACTTTCTCTAATCTTTCTCTCAACTTTCTCTCAACTTTCTCTAATCTTTCTCTCAACTTTCTCTAATCTTCCTCTCAACTTTCTCTCCTCCTTTCTCCCGATTCTCACAGGCTATTGACGATGTTTTATTCTTTGCTTTCGTCTAGATTTCTCCATT
This sequence comes from Cherax destructor, assembly GCA_009830355.1. Classification (NCBI taxonomy): domain Eukaryota; kingdom Metazoa; phylum Arthropoda; class Malacostraca; order Decapoda; family Parastacidae; genus Cherax; species Cherax destructor. Next base: position 1,035,647 of record WNWK01000006.1, read on the forward strand.
CTCCCTTCCTCCTGTTTCAGCTGCTATTGTGTACTTGTTCCATATTTCTCTTCCTTGTACACCCTCGTTGTTGACTCATTGTTGCATAATTTTGTTGCTTGTCTTTGCTTGTGTCATGCAGGAGAGAGTGCTTGCTTGTTTGTTCAGCAATGCTGGTATTATTACGTGTAATTGAGGGAAGGAGATGGAAGGGGAGAGAGAGAGAGAGAGAGAGAGAGAGAGAGAGAGAGAGAGAGAGAGAGAGAGAGAGAGACTAACACATAATACACAACACACTAGCGAAGAGGCGGGGATAGGGGATGTGACTCGACCCCTGCAACCACATATAGGTGAGTACATATAGGTGAGTGAGTACACACACACACACACACACACACACATTGGGAAGCAATGTAGTGGAGGCAGGTTCCATTCATAGCTTTAAGAAGAGGTATGATAAAACTCATGGCGCAGGAAGAGTGACCCAGTAGCGGCGAGTGAAGAGGCGGGGCCAGAAGCTATGACTCGACCCCTGCAACCACAACTAGGTGAGTACAACTAGGTGAGTACACACACACACACACACACACAGAATGTTCCAGAGATGGGACACAGCAACAAGGGGTCACAATTGGAAGTTGAAGACTCAGATGAACCACAGGGCTGTTAGGAAGTATTTCTTCAGTCACGGAGTTGTCAGGAAGTGGAATAGTCTGGGAAGTGATGTAGTGGAGGCAGGATCTATACATAGCTTTAAGGAGAGGTATGATAAAGCTCATGGAGCGGGTAGAGTGACCGAGTAGCGGACAGTGAAGAGGCGGGGCCAGGAGCTGTGACTTGACCCCTGCAACCACAACAACTAGGGTGAGTACACACACACACACACACACACACACACAGGGGCCAGGAGCTGAGTCTCGACCCCTGCAACCACAATTAGGTGAGTACATACACAGAAACGAGGCACTAAACTATAGACCAGTGTCACTTACGTGTATAGTGTGCAAAGTCCTGGAGAAGATTATCAGGAGGAGAGTGGTGGAACACCTGGAACGGAACAAGATTATAAACGACAACCAGCACGGATTCATGGAAGGTAAATCCTGTGTCACAAACCTTCTGGAGTTCTATGACAAAGTAACAGAAGTAAGACACGAGAGAGAGGGGTGGGTTGATTGCATTTTCTTGGACTGCAGGAAGGCCTTCGACACAGTTCCTCATAAGAGATTAGTGCAGAAGTTAGAGGATCAGGCGTGTATAACAGGAAGGGCACTGCAATGGATCAGAGAATACCTGACAAGGAGGCAACAACGGGTCATGGTACGTGCTTAGGTATCACAGTGGGCGCCTGTGACGAGCGGGGTCCCACAGGGGTCAGTCCGAGGACCAGTGCTATTCTTGGTATATGTGAATGACATGACGGAAGGGATAGACTCAGAAGTGGCTCTGTTCGCAGATGATGTGAAGTTAATGAGGAGAATTAAATCAGATGAGGATCAGGCAGGACTACAAAGAGACCTGGACATGCTGGACAAGTGGTCCAGCAACTGGCTCCTTGAATTTAATCCTGCCAAATGCAAAGTCATGAAGATCGGGGAAGTGCAAAGAAGACCACAGACAGAGTATAGGATAGGTGGCCAAAGACTGCAAACCTCGCTCAAGGAGAAAGATCTTGGGGGTGAGTATAACACTAAGCACGTCTCCGGAAGCACACATCAACTAGATAACTGCTGCAGCATATGGGCGACTGGCAAACCTGAGAATAGCGTTCCGATACCTTAGTAAGGAATCGTTCAAGACACTGTACACCGTGTACGTCAGGCCCATACTAGAGTATGCAGCACCAGTTTGGAACCCATACCTGGTCAAGCACGTCAAGAAATTAGAGAAAGTGCAAAGGTTTGCGACAAGGTTAGTTCCAGAGCTAAGGGGATTGTCCTACGAAGAAAGGTTAAGGGAAATCGGCCTGACAACACTGGAGGACAGGAGGGTTAAGGGAGACATGATAACGACATACAAAATACTGCGGGAATAGACAAGGTGGATAGAGACAGGATGTTCCAGAGAGGGGACACAGAAACAAGGGGTCACAATTGGAAGTTGAAGACTCAGATGAGTCAAAGGGATGTTAGGAAGTATTTCTTCAGCCATAGAGTAGTCAAGAAGTGGAATAGTCTAGCAAGTGATGTAGTGGAGGCAGGAACCATACATAGCTTTAAGACGAGGTATGATAAAGCTCATGGAGCAGGGAGAGAAGGGACCCAGTAGCGATCAGTGAAGAGGCGGGGCCAGGAGCTGAGTCTCGACCCATGCAACCACAATTAGGTGAGTACACACACACACACACACACACGAAGAGGAAGAGAAGGAGGAGTATATCTGAAGAGGGTTCCGGGGGTCAACGCTCCCGTGGCCCGGTCAGAGACCAGGCTTCGAGGAGTGGTAAGATAGGACACATACACTAAAACAATGAACAACACTGACAATAAACAACACTGAATACATACATTGAGAGGTGTATATATCTCAGTGTGTATACACTGAAAGTTTACCGAAGGCATTAAAATATTCTTGACTGATGGTGTACAGGTGACCAGCAGCCTTAATGACCCTCGTGTAGTTATACCTTTGATATACCTTAGGTGAGTCTCGAGAGTTTATTTTTACTCCCATGTAGCCCGGCCTTGGACGAGGCTCGTCTGGTGTTTGCCTGGTCAACCAGGCTGTTACTGCTGGTGGACCACTGACCAACATATCCATCAATCGATACGTTTGAAAATTCAGTTAGTCAACTAACGAACTAGGCTAACGAAGGACACTAACAACGAGTTCTAGACAACGGGAGAGGGACTGTTAACGGTGCCTCCTTGACCTGTCTAACAGACAGACAACAGCTGACAACACCTTGTTCGAAACCTCTCTCTCTTGTATCAACAGTCAGAAACATATTGATTTTTTAAAAAAGACTGTTCCTTTGCACCCCTATTGCAGCAATGGTCATTGATAACTCTACATGTGGCCATTGGAGGCACCATTCCACGGCTGGATAAACGAGACGAGCCATTTAAGCGAGGTAACCGGTTGGTGACACCGGTTAGGGAAGTCAGAAATGAGGGTGTTGAGACGAGTTGGCCCACAGGATGAGTCGTCTCCTATGTCAACCAGAGCTATGTAAACACCTGGTCTTCCGCTCTCTCTCTCTCTCTGTCTCTCTCTCTGTCTCTCTCTCTCTCTCTCTCTCTCTCTCTCTCTCTCTCTCTCTCTCTCTCTCTCTCTCTCTCTCTCTCTCTCTCTGTATCTTCATGCGCCACAAGAAAACAGTATAATAAAAGGGTGATTTATTTTAATAATATAAATTTTAGACAAATTTATTAAGACTCATGGACATCACCTGTGAATCTTTATTGCTAAAACTGCAGTAGCCAATGTACAGAGAATGTACGGGAAATGTACTACATATAATGTACTAGAGAGAATGTACAGAGAATGTATGGCCTTGTATGGGCCAGTAGGCCTTCTGCAGTGTTCCTCCATTCTTATGTTCTTCTTATGTTCTTACTACACATAATGTACAAGAGAATGTACAGAGAACCTTCAGTGAAAGTATACGTTCAGTCAAGCACCTTAATTACTAGGAACGTTTGAAGTCCATTGACCTGTACTCCCTGGAACGCAGGCGAGAAAGGTAAATCATAATCTACACCTTGAAAATCCTAGAAGGACTGGTCCCAAATCATCTCCTACGAAAGCAAAACGACTAGGTAAACGGTGCAACATACCACCAGTGAAAAAAAAAAAAAAAAACACAATAAGTGTCAGAGGCCCAAGACTGTTTAACAGCCTCCAACCATGCATAAGGGGAATTACCACTGGACCCCTGGCTGCCTTCAAAAGGGAGACGAATAGATACCTAAAAGTTGTGCCCGATCAGCCGGGCTGTTTCTCGAACGTTGGATTGCGTGCAGCCAATAATAACAGCCTGGTTGATCAGGCCTTGATCCCAGAGCAATCTCCATGTGTCTTTTTCATCAATAGGGAGAACTATGAAAAACTATAAAACCAAGTTTTTCTCTCTTGATTATTTCTTGTGAGAACGTGTTTTAAACGTGAGTTAACTGAGATATAAATTATCCCTAATTCAGTGGAACAGATAGAGGAAATTGCTGACAACTGCCCGTCTTGCGGTATGTTAGCTATCCTCTGGCTGTTTCCTAAAGTTAAATTAGTCGTGGGTCTTGAGAATATTGTCATTGTACATAAGAGTCTGGCCACCAACATCACTCCAGAGTTTATGTCTCTACTGGAAGGATTGGTCAAACTAGGTTGAGTGAAGGTGAGAGTTAATTTGTGTAGAATTTGACTATCTTGTCCAAAAGTCGATGAGGCGTGGATGTAAACATGTTGTCCAAGGTAGTGGTGCATACTACCCCTCGTAATACAAAATCCAGTGATATATATATATATATATATATATATATATATATATATATATATATATATATATATATATATATATATATTATATATATATATATATATATATATATATATATATATATACAGAGAGGTGTAGGTCTCTCGGTGTATATACATTGAAAGGAATATGTATCAATCAAGAATACCTTAAATCTTATATATGGGAGTCTACCTACCTGGATTCTACCTACCTGGAGTCTACCTACATGGAGAGTGCTCCAAGGGTCAACGCTCCCGCGGCCCGGTCCCAGACCAGGTCTCCTGACGGATCAAGGCATGATAATCCAGACTGTTACTACTGGCTACACGCAATCCATCGCACGAACCACAGTCTGGCTGATCAAGAACTGACATTAGGAACCAATCCTGTTCCTTCTGAAGACCGTAATGGGTCTATTGGTAATCTCCCTTATTAATTAGGAAGGCTGTTGAACAGCCTTGGTCCGCTTACACTTATTGTGTTGTCTCAGTGTATTCAAGGCATGGAAAAATAAACACAAATGCATTATAATGAGATCCTTTATTGACTACGTTTCGCCCACACAGTGGTATGTGGCACCGTCTGCAGTGCCTCTTGCTTTCGTAAGAAGAGATTGTGTAGATTTGGGATTAAAGTCTTAACTGGTGATAAACAGGTTATATGCAGCCTTAATAACCCCTCGTATAGTTGATAGGGTTGAAACCTCATTAACCAACCAACTAAACCAACAGTATGTAAATAAGATAAAACGTACTGGTTATGACGTTTTATTAATGACGAAACGTCTTCATTAACAAATTGGCATAGACCGTGAATTGCGTTGCGTTTACATACAGTTTATGCTATCGATTAGGTACGAGATGCAACTTAGTGTTGCTAGATTCATCACATGATTCTTAATAGTCACTGCAGAATCGTATTTCACTCCTAGGATATCAGTTCGTCACTGATAGCTAGTAATCTTCCATTCATTATTATCCTTACTCCTAAAGTAACTTTACTCTGCCTAGATAATACGATCTTTTGTAATCTTAGAAGGAAATCTAACGTGCCATTGCTTGCCTGAGGTTGATGTGCTTAAACAGTGAGTATCGCCTCACGTGAATAAGAAAATAATTTAGCCATCTGCATGGGAGTGGGATTCGAAATGTGCTGGTGAAAGTCGCTGAAGTTTGTATTAGTACACAAATAACCCACCTATAGGAGAGAGAAAAGCTTACGTCCACTTTGTAAATGGTCCAAGTCGGAGCGACACGTCGTCGTAAGTTTGTCTGTTCTATGTGTGGGTTATTTGTGTATTGTTCCAGTCACGGTATTGTGTCCTTTTGTCCTATCTGTATTAGGGCACCAGTACACTGCCTTGTGGTACGCTGCCACTGAGGGACTTACCCTCAGAAAGGTTTTACTCTGAATAAAGTGAAATCAGAGATTCTACTGTGCTTGTTGTTTTGCCAGGACGCCCTGGCGTCCTAAGTGCTTAAAGACACCAACAAAATCTTGCCAACAACCATGAAACCGGTGTTGGAATCCTCCAGTTACTGGTGCCACGAAGTGGAGCGTTTTAGGAGACTGGTCGTAAAGGTTTTCTTTTGTTGACAAATCAGGGCAGCTGTAATATGTTGTGAGTTTGTCTCCAGGAGTTTTCCAGTGACGGACATCAGTGGCAGTAGTCTGTAGATATTAGTAGTTGTCTGACTTTTCCTTGCAGAGGTTACAACGTTCAATAAGGGTTATTTACCTTTCCATGGCAAATCTGATGGAAGTGAGTTACTGAAAATGCTAGCTGGTCAGCTACTCTATTTAGCAATCTTGGGCTCGTAGTATCCTAACACATAGCTTTTTCTATATCCAGGGATTGAAGGTAATATGCATAGGATATGCATCTTGCATATTCGACAACTTGCATATTCCAACAACTGGAAAATGGTATGGTGATACCGACAAAATGTGGAAAAATACACTTATTAGAAGAAACTTGTCGACACATGTAGGGCTGAAGAAGCCACTAGTGGCAAAACGTTTCCACACCTCCGACAATGTCGACACAGTCTTGCAGCTAGCCGTGGAGGTCAATTATCCAGGTCAGTTACATGCATCTTGAAGCTCACTCTTCCTGAAGCCGATGTACTGTCTGTTTCTCCTTCCTAGTCACAGATGACAGAGCTTCGTATTTTCTACTTTCGCCAACAGGGTTTCCTGTAGAGGATCCAATCAGGTGTAAATAGGAAGCCTTCTGTACATCTTCCAAGCCTTGTAGCATTAACAGACTCACGGCAGCGATGGTCAATCACTGCCTAATCTATGGCCTTTGAAAGTTCTTTTTCTCGACGTGCGCCTTGAGAAGGACCCGCCTTGTATGGGCCAGTAGACCTGCTGCAGTGTTCCTCCATTCTTCTTTATGTTCTTATGACTCATTCGGCAGTAGCGATGTCTTGCTGATATGATAATACTTGTAATAATAGCTGTACTTGCGCTCGTTAACCTTTACCAAGAACAAGTCACAAACAGACCCGTTTGTGACTTGATAAAGCCAACTGTGCGTGGACGTAACGTTGTCAATAAAAGATTCCATTATACTGCCTTTCCGTGTTTATGCATTCCTGGGGTCATCTCCCTCTTGGTCCTCTCCCAGACGAGGCCTCCAAAACTGTTTGTGAGAGCCCGTCCGTATCTTTACCAAAATCACTGCTGGACCAAGACAGTAGCCGGAGGCGTAAATTTACGTCACGTTAAGGGTATATAATATCGACTCAGTACTCAGGTGGAGTATTCAATTTCTCTGTCTAGATGAAGAAAGTATCCAGTATCATTCTTGTAATTCTTATTTATTAAGTATGAGGGACTGAACACCTCCTGTCAAGACTGTGGGACTGACCGTTTCTCAAGACTGTGGGACTGACCACCGCCTATCAAGACTGGGACTGATCACCACTATCAAGACTGCTGGACCGATCACTTCTTATCAAGACTGTAGAACAGACCACTTCCTATCAAGACTGTGGGACTGACTACTTCATATCAAGACTGTGGGACTGACTACTTCATATCAAGACTGTGGGACTGACTACTTCATATCAAGACTGTGGGACTGACTACTTCATATCAAGACTGTGGGACTGACTACTTCATATTAAGACTGTGGGACTGACTACTTCATATCAAGACTGTGGGATTGACTACTTCATATCAAGACTGTGGGACTGATCACCTCATATCAAGACTGGGATTGATATCTTTCTATCAAGACTGCTGTGGGACTAACCACTTCCTATAAAGACTCACGAAATTGTAATGACACGATTGCAAACAAACCATACCACGGGCGGGGGATAGAACCCGCGGTCAGAGTCATAAAACTCCAGACTGACGAGCATCGGTCTGGAGTTTTATGAGTCTCCGACCGCGGGTTCTATCCCCACTCGTGGATGGTTCACTTCCTATCAATCCTGTGGGATTGATTGACCGCTTCCTATCTAGACTGTGGGACTGATCACCTCAAATTACCTTCTCCGTCAAAGTCTCTCCATCAGTAAACATACCCAGGTGTACACACATGTGTACTTACTCCATCTTCCATAGTATAGTCGCATTTTCCTGAAATATTTTTAGCTATTATCTCAATAGTAAATATAAAATACCTTTTGTTTACCTCAGACAGATAGAAGTTCCCATCATGGGGGGAACTTGATGCTGGTGCAGAGCTAGTGATCCAAAGAATTGGAGCAGCCCTCCCCTTCCTCGGATCAAACCTGATTGCCCCTCCCATTCCCCAGGTGCTGTATGATCCCCCCCCTCTACGGGTTAAGCGCTTCCCCCGTGAATATAGTAATCAAGACTCGCATCATAATCAACTCCAGCCTTACCTGGATTCCAGTCATCAACCAAACATCAATCAGTCAGAAGATTACGTCATCATCTCTACGAACTTAGTTAAGTAATCTTTTTTTTTTTTAATTATTTATATATATAAATTCTCTAGAAAATTATTCAGTTATTTTTTACCCCTCGTATTTTATGCACAATTCTGCACTTATATATTTTAATTTAGTGTCTGTTTTAAAGGACTTATATATATTTTTTCACTAACTTGAAGTTGGTTGTCTCTTTACTGCACAATATTTTGTATTTTTTTCTTAAAGAATTGTGTGATTTTTTTTATTTTTTTAAGCATAGCGTTATTTCGTGCACTTTATCAGTAATCTATTGCTTAAAATACATTTAAAAACTTTATTTTGATGCAAATGAGAAATCCCTTTATACTAGTAAAGATAATCTTATGATTAAGACTGATTAATAATTCTAATTAAGGGTGTGTATTAGAAAAACACTAATTCAAATTAGTAATGAAATTTAGATGCAAAGAGTGAATAATTCCCCTAATGAGCTTATAAATTATTTATAAGTCAGTAAGGATAGTTATATTTCCATCAATAAAGCAATAAAGAAATATATCTGAGTAACTCAGCTGACAGGAATGGCTGACAGGAATGGCTGACAATATCTCATGGACGATAACACAAGACCGTCACAGAATTAGGTACATTTCTCTGTAGAACTGAAAGGACTCGTTCTCATTCTAAGACTCTGGCTCTCTAGGCCGGTTGCTTAATGGGGTTAAAACCCTGTCGACTATACGAGGGTAAGGCTACATGTAACCTGTTCACCACTTGTCAAAAATATTGGAATCCCTATTTTAGGGATTACAGTAAACACTCTGTGTATATACATTGAGAAACATATACCTCAGTGTATATATCCAGTGTCCACTGTGGGAATGGTGTTGTGGATAGTCTCAAAACTCCACACCAGTTGCTAACTACATATTTTTTTATATTTTATTAACACATCAGCCGTTTTCCACCAAGGCAGAGTGACTCCGAAAAAGAAGAAACACTTTCATCATCATTCACTCCATCACTGTCTAGCCAGAGGCGTGCCTACAGTTAAAAAACTGCAACATTTCTCCACCTCTCCTTGAGAGTGCAAGCTTGCACAGTTGCTGACTATATTCAATATTATTTCGTTAGGTGAGAAATAACACTTGTGCAAGCAATGAGACATTTTATGGAATCAGTTTCGTTTTCCAGGAGTGAAACGTTGCCTGTATAAAATGTCACATTAGCTGCACATGTCTCCTTTTGCCTGACATATAGACGGCAATTCTACCAACTTTTAAGTCATTTTATTTAATGCAAACAATTCATGTGAAGATAAATACCACTAATCACATGACATAAACAACTGTGAGCTGTGAAGCCTCCACACGGAGACAGAAACACAGTGTAGAAAGAGACTGTATATTTCGCTCTCAGTGTCAGACCATCTTCTGGTTATCCTCAACTCATCAAGTCTCCACCTCACTTCACATTAATTAAAGTCATGCGAATAATCGCATGGGGATGGAAATCTTTAGCTCTGGATCTTTCGCATTCTCGTGCGTCGTCAGGAGCTATGCAATGTTGACAGCAGCAGAGAGGAGGAGAAATTCTCTGAGGCAAGGCAGAAGGTATCAGTGGCAGCCCAGCGATTGCTGACACCAGCTGACACTGACTCTGATGCTGACACTTCCTAATGTTTACACTTGACACAGCAACACTGACTTGCAACTCTAACACATCAAACCTGGCAATTAGCACAGACATGTCTGTCAGAGAAACACATAGGCCAGTACTAACACTTTAATTGAGACACGCTTCGCCCACCACTAACCTGAAAGAGTCCCTGGTGGGCGAAACGTATCCTCGATATATTTCTTAATTCTCACTTACGTGTCTTTCTCGCATACAGACAGAATACACTTAAAATGAAAAATAAATTACTGTATAAGGTCATACACGACAGAGAAATCTGTATATTTCTATGTCAGGCTGTGCCCCTCTTCAGTAGATAAGGACTGCATAAAAGACAGGCAGTAATCCGATTCGAAGATGTAGTGGATACCACGATTAATCACAACGTCTCACTCACACAGTGTGTTTTATCAGGGCCTCTGTGTGGGCGAAACGTCATCTAAGCTTACAAAAAAAGAGGACGCAGGCAGATTATGGCTTTATTAAAAGCAATGCTAAGTTGATAATAAAGTTATCTTTTACGATTTAATGTAGATCTCATGGGTTGAAACGTCGTCTATATGTCTACTGAAGAGGGTCTCTTGTTAAGGTCGAAACACACAAATTTTTCATATCTCTATTTAATATTTTTAGGTGGTTGCCCACTTTGAATCGAAACGTTCTTTATTTCTAGTAGATGACTTCATGTTACAATTATTATTAAAATAACAATAATAAAAATACTAATATAATAATTGTTAATAATAATAATAATTGTGAGGTATACTTCAGGGTATCCCTCACAGTAAGGAATACCCTAAGGAATTCCTCTGATAATAGTGAAAATATAATTACTACTACTACTAATAATAATAATACTGATGATGCTACTACTGCTACTACTACTACTACTAATAATAATACTGATGCTGCTACTAATACTAATACTACTAATAATACTGCTGCTGCTACTGCTGCTACTACTATTACTACTACTACTACTACTATTACTACTACTACTACTACTATTACTACTACTACTATTACTACTACTATTAATACAACTACTACTATTACTACTACTACTATTACTACTACTACTTTTACTACTACTACTATTAATACTACTATTACTACAACTACTACTATTACTACAACTACTACTGTTACTACTACTATTACTACTACTATTACTACTACTACTACTATTATTACTACTACTACTACTATTATTACTACTACTACTACTACTATTACTACTACTATTACTATTACTACTACTATTACTACAACTACTACTATTACTACTACTACTACTATTACTACTACTATTACTATTACTACTACTATTACTACAACTACTACTATTACTACTACTACTACTATTACTACAACTACTACTATTACTACTACTACTACTATTACTACTACTACTACTATTACTACTACTACTATTACTACTACTATTACTACAACTACTACTATTACTACAACTACTACTGTTACTACTACTATTACTACTACTATTACTACTACTACTACTACTACTACTACTACTACTATTACTACTACTATTACTATTACTACTACTATTACTACAACTACTACTATTACTACTACTACTACTATTACTACTACTTTTACTACTACTAGTACTATTACTACTACTACTACTATTACTACTATTACTACAACTACTACTGTTACTACTACTATTACTACTACTATTACTACTACTACTACTACTATTACTACAACTACTACTATTACTACAACTACTACTATTACTACAACTACTACTATTACTACTACTATTACTATTACTACTACTATTACTACTATTACTACTACTACTTTTACTACTACTAGTACTATTACTACTACTACTACTATTACTACTACTATTACTATTACTACTACTATTACTACAACTACTACTATTACTACAACTACTACTGTTACTACTACTATTACTACTACTACTACTACTATTACTACTACTACTATTACTACTACTACTATTACTACAACTACTACTATTACTACTGCTATTACTACAACTACTACTATTACTACTGCTATTACTACAACTACTACTATTACTACTGCTATTACTACTACTGCTACTACTACTAATACTAATAATAAATAATACAATAATAAGTAATTCGTAATAATAATAATAATTATACACTTGAAAAAAATTCTAGATTGAATTTTGTGAATTATACACCACTGATTTTTTTTTAATTCATTCAGAAAAAAATCCATTAGCGTATTTACCCTTCAAGAAGAGTTTCTAGTTCAGGGCTCTTGATCCAAGGGAAGTGAAGTCTCTCTCGATTTCCTTATGGATTCAACCTGATGGCTTGCTAGTCCGCTAGGCCATGTGTATGATCCCTTACGGGTTTAGCGCTCCCCCTCGAATATTACAAAAACATTTTTTTGGCCAGAATCTGACAGCAAAAAATTATAATTTTTTTTATCAAATTATACCAACTATAATCATATATTAACCTTCGTAGGGTTAGTATTTATTCCATTAGTTATCACATATAATTCCTGTAGTTTTTAAAGTATAATTCTGGTTGTTTTAAGGTATAATTCCAGTAGTTATTGAAGTATAATTCCGGTGATTATTAAACTATAATTCCAGTAGTTATTGAAGATAATTTTCACCAGAAAATACTTATTGCTGGTATGTGTGTGTGGGGGGGGGTGCTTATTTTGTAATTATTTGCATTTTTCTTGTACGCCGTCGTATTGCACATGCAATTTATATCGTATTTTTCATTACCTTTCCAGGCCTGAAGCTGCGGCAGTACCCGTGTGAAGCCGAGTTATCGCAGTTATCAAGACAGGGAGAAAGACAACCTACTTAGTCTTCAAGACATGGAGAAACACGACCTCCAGGACAGCCATTCTTAGTCTTCAAGACACGGAGAAACACGACCTCCAGGACAGCCATTCTTAGTCTTCAAGACACGGAGAAACACGACCTCCAGGACAGCCATTCTTAGTCTTCATGACACGGAGAAACACGACCTCCAGGACAGCCATTTTAGTCTTCAAGACACGGAGAAACACGACCTCCAGGACAGCCATTTTAGTCTTCAAGACACGGAGAAACACGACCTCCAGGACAGCCATTCTTAGTCTTCAAACATGGAGAAACACGACCTCCAGGACAGCCATTCTTAGTCTTCAAGACATGGAGAAACACGACCTCCAGGACAGCCATTCTTAGTCTTCAAGACACGGAGAAACACGACCTCCAGGACAGCCATTCTTAGTCTTCAAGACATGGAGAAACACGACCTCCAGGACAGCCATTCTTAGTCTTCAAGACACGGAGAAACACGACCTCCAGGACAGCCATTCTTAGTCTTCAAGACAGGAGAAACACGACCTCCAGGACAGCCATCTTAGTCTTCAAAACATGGAGAAACACGACCTCCAGGACAGCCATCTTAGTCTTCAACAGGCGACCTCCAGGACAGCCATTCTTAGTCTTCAAGACACGGAGAAACACGACCTCCAGGACAGCCATTCTTAGTCTTCAAGACATGGAGAAACACGACCTCCAGGACAGCCACTCTTAGTCTTCAAAACATGGAGAAACACGACCTCCAGGACAGCCACTCTTAGTCTTCAAAACATGGAGAAACACGACCTCCAGGACAGCCATTCTTAGTCTTCAAGACATGGAGAAACACGACCTTCAGGACAGCCATTCTTAGCCTTCATGACAACCTGCTTTCCCAACCACCTCAGCCTTCACGACAGAGAGAAGCAATACCACCTCCAAATCCCTCGCCAAAACAATTATTTCAGACATATATATATACTTGACTTGCATTCAGCACCATCTAGACCTACTGCATGACCGCTAGTGTGCTAGTTTACACCTAGTACCAGGTTGGTCAATGGGGTTAAACAGCTTATCGGCAATACGAGGGTCAATAAGACTGCATGTCACCTGCACAACAACAGTCAAGAATAATACATAAAATCGTTATAAAAATATATTCTCAGTGTATATACACAAAGATAAACTCTGTGTGTGTATATACACTAAGAGAGATATATATATTGGTGTATATACCCTGTTAAGATTTACCAATTATTAATTAGATCTAATATTACATTTCTTTATAAATCAAAGAATTTAAATAATTATTATTTTTTTTATTATCTTGGATTTATTAATGCAATTTTTTTTTTAATTTTATAAAAATCTTCAATAAACATTAAAAAAAGTGACTTTGATTTTCATTTCATGTCTGTTGAATTGTTAGGTTTATATAATGAGCCCACTCTCTTCCCTCGTATCAGACCTGATTACCGCCTAGGACCTGGATGACTCTTACGAGTTTAGCGCTTCTTTGTCATTATAGCGTCCATAATATGAGGCAAATAACCCCTGTGTGTTTAGCGCTTTTCTTTATTATATATTTTTGAACAGCACAGTTTTTATATTGAATAAAAAAAAAATCCGCATTTTTGGACGTTACAAATTTTTCAGTATTTTGAACATTTTGAAAATTTTGAAAATTTTGAATATTTTGAAAATTTTGAATATTTTGAAAATTTTGAATATTTTGAAAATTTTGAATATTTTGAAAATTTTGAATATTTTGAAAAAATTGAATATTTTGAAAAATTTGAATATTTTGATTTTTTTTAAAAAAATGAATATTCTGAAAAATTTGAAAATTTTGAATATTTTAGCTGCTTAAATGTACAATTCACACACGCACAAAATCAAACTTAGAGAATCTTTAGACGACGTTTCGGACCATTATGCACCATCATCAGGTCCGTTGTAGCTTGATAATGGACCATGGTGGACCGAAACGTCGTACGTAGTTTCCTCTCCTAAGTGTGAGTTATTTGCGAAAAGTTCGGGACAACGTTTCACTCGATAGAGTGAAACGTAGAAATGAGAGCTTTTTTTTTTTTTTGCAATTTTTGACTTGTATACATAGGCCTACAGAATTTAAGGCTCCAAAAAAAGTATTTCGTCTTTGCCAACGTCCTTCGTCAGTGCCAAAGCAAATCAAAAAAAGGATAAATAAAAGGCAGTTGGGGGTCTTTATTGTCGACAATAAAGTTACCTAACTGGAAAAAAAGGGAAATTATCAATTATTTTCCTGATTTCTGGAATTGTCTCTATTTCCAGCTTCCACAAATCTTATGAATTTTAACTCTAAGATAAATATTTTTAGCACTAAAATAAAATTCTTGAATTTCATGATAAAATTCTTTAATTTAAATTCTTTTTTTAATTTTTATGGTAAAATTCTTCAATTTTCGGATAAAATTCTTCAGTTTTAAGATAATATTACTTAATTTTAAGATAAAATTCTTCAATTTTCACTTAAAATTTTATCCAGAAACTAAAGAATTCAATTTTAATGAAGTTAATTTTAAAGGATATTATGTAATTTTACATTAAATTTAAAGAATTTTTGTTTTTAGAATTTTATTTTAGTGTTTAAGAATTTTATCTTTAAAAATTTAATCTTAAAGATAAAGAATTTTATTTTAAAGTTAAAGTAAAGAATTGAATCATATAGTTAAAGAATTTTTTCCTTAAGAATTTTATCATAAAGAAAGTATTTTATCTTTAAGTTAAAAAATCTTTATCTTATAATTAAAGAATTTTATCTTTTTAAAGAATTTCATCCTAATATTAAAGATTTTTTTCTAAATATTAAAGAATTTAATCTTAAAGGTAAAGAATTTAATCTTAAAGGTAAAGAATTTAATCTTGAAGGTAAAGAATTTAATCTTGAAGGTAAAGAATTTAATCTTAAAGGTAAAGAATTTAATCTTAAAGGTAAAGAATTTAATCTTAAAGGTAAAGAATTTAATCTTAAAGGTAAAGAATTTAATCTTAAAGGTAAAGAATTTAATCTTAAAGGTAAAGAATTTAATCTTAAAGGTAAAGAATTTTATGCTTTAATTTTGGTTCCAGTAATGAGCCTATAATAAAGAGCCTACACTATCTTAATGACTGCCTGATCAACCAGACTCTTGCTGTCACGAACATAACTAAGAGAATAAAAAAAAATCAATAGGGGGAGGGGGAGATATCTTCATGCCGATTAAGGGCTCGTGAGGCAAGGAATTGGAGCTACCCCTTCCCTGGTTACTTCTCATTCCCATTCAGGTGCTTCAGTGACCCTTAAGGGCTTAGCGCTTCCCTCCAAAATAATGGTAATAATAATGATGATAATGATATTAAGGCTATAATAATACTAATAATAATAGGAATAAAAATAATAGTACTACTAATAAAAATAATTATTATTTAATATAAATAATGATAATTATAATAAAATTAATAATAATAATAATAATAATAATAATAGCAAATAATTTCAACTAAGAACTTGGAGAAGTGAAGGCCTAGTTCACATAGCAATTGATAGGCCTATGATGACATTAGCTCAAGTCTGTACACTGGAGTGGCCACCACAACATCATGGACCCCCAAAAATAAAAATTCTATAATAAAGTCACTTTGGAAATAAGTCACTATGTCTGACTTATTTCGCTTATTTTGGTGGGTAATTTGCATATGTTGCTATGTAGGATAATTGTACTTATGTGTACCTGTACCTAAATTAATTTACTACTACCAGCACCAACACCACCACCACCAGCAGCAACACCACCACCAACACCACCACCACCAACACCACCACCACCAACACCACCACCAACACCACCACCACCACCAACACCACCACCAACACGACGACCACCACCACCACGACCACCACCACGACCACCACCAGCACAAGCACCACCGCCACCAGCACCCCCACCACCACCAGCAATAACACCAGCACCACGACCACCACCACCACCACCAGCACCAACACCACCACCACCACCACTACCACCACCACTACCACCAGCACCAACACCACCACCACTACAACCACCACTACCACCACCACTACTACCACTTGCACCAACACCACCACCACTACCACTAGCCCCACCACCACTACCACTAGCACCACTACCACTAGCACCACCACCACTACCACTAGCACCACTACCATTAGCACCACCACCACTACCACCACCACCCCACTACCATAACCACCACCACTACCATAACCACCACCACTACCACCACCACCACTACCACCACCACCACTACCACCACCACTACCACCACCACTACCACCACCACTACCACCACCACCACCACCACCACCTACCACCACCACGTTAAGACCCATTGTCCGAGCCTTCACGGTTGGCAGGATGAGTGACACCAACCAGAGACCCTACATATCCTAGCCTGGCACTCTCTTCTGCGTGCCTCACTCTTTCTCTCCCACGAATTAAAGTTACACAGATCCACAACACATGTGTTATAAACATCTGTGGCTGGGAAATACAACACCTGTAATACCAAACAGGTGAGCCAGGTAAAACACTTGGTATACCAAACATGTGAGCCAGGTAAACACTTGGTATACCAAACAGGTGAGCCAGGTAAAACACTTGGTATACCAAACAGTGAGCCAGGTAAAACACTTGGTATACCAAACAGGTGAGCCAGGTAAAACACTTGGTATACCAAACAGTGAGCCAGGTAAAACACCTAGCATAACGAAGCATGTAATCCAGATATAACACATGTTTTTACAACACCTGCGAAAAGGATAACAAAATTATTAATTTAAACACATTAAGGTAAGATATAAAACACATACACACTCAGAATTCAATCGGAAGAGGACCAGGCAGAACTACAAAGGGATCTGGACAGGCTGCAGTCCTGCTCCAGAAACTGGCTTCTGGACTTCAACCCCACCAAGTGCAAAGTCATGAAGATTGGGGAAGGGAAAAGAAGACCGCAAACGGAGTACAGTCTAGAGAGCCAGAAACTACAAACCTCACTCAAAGAAAAGGATCTCGGGGTGAGTATAACACCGGGCATATCTCCTGAGGCGCACATCAACCAAATAACTGCTGGAGCATACGGGCGCCTAGCAAACCTAAGAACAGCATTCCGACATATCAATAAGGAATCGTTCCGGACCCTGTACACCGTGTATGTCAGGCCTATATTGGAGTATGCAGCACCAGTTTGGAACCCACACCTAGCCAAGCATGTAAGGAAATTAGAGAAAGTAAAGGTTTGTAAAAAACTAGTCCTGGAGCTAAGGGTATGTCCTACGAAGAGGTTAAGGAAAATCGACCTGAGACACTGGAGGACAGGAGATAGGGAGGATATGATAACGACATATAAAATACTGAGAGGAATCGACAAGGTGGACAGAGACAGAATGTTCCAAAGATGGGACACAGCAACAAGGGGTCACAGTTGGAAGTTGAAGACTCATATGAACCACAGAGATGTTAGGAAGTATTTCTTCAGTCACAGAGTTGTCAGGAAGTGGAATAGTATGGGAAGTGATGTAGTGGAGGCAGAATCCATACACAGCTTTAAGAAGAGGTATAATAAAGCTCATGGAGCAGGAAGAGTGACCCAGTAGCGACCAGTGAAGAGGCGGGGCCAGGAGTTGTGACTCTACCCTGCAACCACAACTAGTAGCACACACACACACAACACACCCACACACACACACACACACACACACACCACACACACCACACACACACACACACACACCACACACACACACACACACACACACACACACACCACACAAACTACACACACACCACACACACACACACACACCACACACACACACACACACACACCCACACACACACACACACACACACACACACACACACACACACACACACACACACACCACACCACACACCACACACACACCACACCACACACACACACACACACACACACACACACACACACACACACACACACACAACGCACACCACACACACCACACACACACACCCCACACACACACACACACCAACACACACACGACACACACACACACACACACACACACACACACACACACACACACACACACACTGCAGTCCGTGTCACGATATGTTAATTATTAGGAGTTTTGCAGAGAGCAACTGCAGTGATTTGTTAAATGCCTGCATATTTGTGTGCCAGTCATCCTGCCTGCCTGCCTGCCTACCTACCTGCCTGCCTGCCTGCCTACCTCCTCCAGCCTGCCTGCCAGCGTATCTGCCTGCCAGCATGCCTGCCTGCCTGCCAGCATGCCTGCCTGTCTGCCTGCCTGTTAGCCTGTCTGCCTGCCAGCGTGTCTGCCTGACAGCCTACCTTGCCTGCCTGCCTGCCTGCCTGCCTCTCTGCCAGCCAGCGTGTCTGCCTAGCAGCCTGCCTGGCTGCCTGCCTGCCTGCCTACCTGCCTGCCTGCCTGATAGCCTGTCTGCCTGCCAGCCTGTTTCCCTGTCTGCCTGCCAGCCTGTTTTCCTGCCTGCCAGCCAGCGTGTCTGCCTGACAGCCTGTCTACCTGCCTGCCTGCCTGCTAGCCTGTCTGTCTGCCAGCCTTTTTCCCTGCCTGCCTGCCAGCCAGCGTGTCTGCCTGACAGTCTGTCTATCTGCTGCCTGCCTGTCTGCCTGCCAGCCTGTTTCCCTGCCTGCCTGCCTGCCTGCCTGCCTGCCTGCCCAGCCAGCATGTCTGCCTGACAGCCTGCCTGCCTGCCTGCCTACCTGTCTGCTAGCCTGTCTGCCTGCCAGCTTGTTTCCCTGCCTGCCTGCCAGCCAGCGTATCTGCCTGAAAGCCTGCCTGCCTGACAGCCTGCCTGCCTACCTGCCAGCCTGCCTGCCTATCAGCCTGCCTGCCTGCCTGCCAGCCTGTCTGCCAGCCTGTTTGCCTGCCAACCTGCCTGCCTGTCAGCCTGCCTGCCTGCCTACCTGTCTGCCTGTCAGCCTGCCTGCCTACCAGCCTGCCTACCTGTCTGCCTGCCAGCCTGCTTGCCAGCCTGCCTGCCTGCCAGCTTCCCTGCCAATCTGCCTGCCAGGAGGTGTAATTTAAAGGTGATCAGTCTTTGACAGGCGTTCTTTAGCTTTGAAAATATTCAGTCCCTAAGCCTCATGGGGGACTGATTCCCACAAAGTCTTAAAGTGGTTACTGAAATGGACTATCTACGACGGATGGTTAACCAACACGAGTGGTAGTTCAGAGACCATTGCACTACCTAGGTCGTTATAAACCACGGAACGGTTGAGGTCTGAATCCATGGCAGTTGAGTTCTCAGACGTACTGGCCAATGCGTTAACCACTTGAACTGGCTCAAATAAGACTCAAATGTCTTAGGTTCAAGCCTCACCAGTTCCGTTTTCTTGCGATTTCGTAAGTCACGATAGGTCGTCATAGTAATAGTTGCATCAATAGTATAACTAATAGTAATAGTAATACTATCAAAATCAGCAACAGTTGTCTAAAAAGTTACTATTTACATCATATTCTGATCGCCTGGTTTAAATCAGTCTATAGTATTAAATTTCTTTATTCAGTTTTAAAAAGCCAGTGATTGGCGAAACGTCTTGATGACACATGTGTTGCACATGTGCACAGGTGTTGCACCTGTGTTTTGTTCATCAACAACCGTAGCTTAATCACTGGTTAAGTTGGTTAGCAGGATTTAAAGCCAATCGATTGCACGAAGTCATTAAGGCTGCAGGTCACCTGGTCACCAGGTCACCTGGTCACCAAGAATAATGTAATCTCTAAAATAGAGATTAGAGAAAACTCTCAGCAAGAATATACTGAGAGATATACCTCTCGGTGTATGTATCCTGTGAGAGATTTTTCTCATTGCCTTTTAAATAGGCCATTTACAAATGTGAAATTGTAAATCCCGTCTTCCACTGTTGCTATATTAACAAAAATTAACAAATGTCTTTCTTTACTGTCGATGAAAGGAAAAGAAAGGTTTACACCCTATTTTTTTTCTACTTGTGAGAAATTTTGGCTTTCTCCTTGCCTATTATATAGGCCATTTATAAATGATATATTAACAAAAATTAAGAAATGCCTTTCTCTTTTTATGTCGCTGAAAGGAGCAAAATAGGTATACTCCCAAAATTGGTTTACACCCAAAATAGGTTTACTTCTAAAATAGGTTTACACCCAAAATAGGTTTACACCCAAAATAGGTTTACACCCAAAATAGGTATACACCCAAAATAGGTTTACACCCAAAATAGGCATACACCCAAAATAGGTTTACACCCAAAATAGGTTTACACCCAAAATAGGTTTACACCCAAAAATGGGTTTACACCCTATTCATTTTTTTAACTTCCTGGCGAAAAGAAAGTCATCTTGTGCCAGCGATATTGACATCCTGATGCCCAGTGAGACGGAATATTCGGTAGGACACACACAAAAAGCCTACTTCGATCTTTCTTTTGCAATCAGCGTCAGGCCTCCCTACCCCCTTTTTTATTTTTTTTTAGCCTATCAGAATAAGTCATGATGAAATTGAAGACCCAGAGTGTTTCAGCTGTTCCTTCTGAAAGTGAAGAGCTCTCGGTTCGAGGAAGTGGAGTGAGTGCCTGGCGTCCTGAAAGCCACCTTAATTCATATCCTGTGTTGTATCTCTCTTACAGTATAATAAACATACTAGTAGTAGTAGTCGTACTAGTAGTAGCAATAGTGCTGCTGCTACTACTACTACTACTACTACTACTACTAGTACTATTATTACTACTACTACTACTACTACTACTACTACTACTATTATTACTACTACTACTACTACTATTATTACTACTACTACTACTACTATTACTACTACTACTACTACTACTATTACTACTACTACTACTACTACTACTACTACTACTACTACAACAACCACTAATAATAATAAACACTGAAAAGGTCCCAAAATGTTGTGTTGGTCCCTCATGTATTCCAAGAAGTATACCAAATAATAGGTATACATCAGGTCTAACGGGAAATTCTGACTATCACGGGAAATTAAGTGGATTTCCAGTCAACATGAACTTTGTATTCTAAAAAAAATATTTTGACATTTTCCAATGATTTTTTTCAGTATTTAGAAGGAATAAAAAATAATCCCAATAGATATCAGTACTGACCAGTGGGGTTCTATAAGGATCAGTACTGACCAGTGGGGTACCACAAGTATTAGTACTGACCAGTGGGGTACCTCAAGGATCAGTACTGTCCCCCAAAAACGTTAGCAGTGAGGCAGAACAAATATCAACATTTGCTCCCCTTTTTTTAAATTAAACTAATGACTTGAGAGAAAAAATTGTAGGAATATCTTATCAGATTTAGCAAAAAATATCTAATTTAAAATATCTCCAAATACCTTCAAATTTCTACAAGAAGATTTAGATATAGTAAGCAAGTAGAGTGGCAAATATATATATATATACATTTAAATATACATCAATGACAGATAATGAAAACTACGTTCAAAGTGGTACATGTACCAAGAGACATATATGTATACACCTAGATGAGTATATATTTCAGTATTTATATAATGAGAGGTGTGTATCTCTCATTGTATATACACCGAGAGGTGTATATATATATATATATATATATATATATATATATATATATATATATATTTATTTATTTTGGAATCATATATATATATATATATATATATATATATATGATTCCAAAATAAATCTTATTTTACTTTACATAGGTTACGTAAATAAAGCTCATTTTATCTCCACTGTTGAAACGTTTCGTCTATGCTGTGGGCTTCATCAGTCAAATACAGAGGAGAATGTACTATAGACAGAAGTAGTAGTAAAGATAATGCAATCAGTCCATCTTTATCTCACAATTACTTCTGTATGCTTAAAATTTATTCTCTTTGACTGAAGAAGTCTATCACGTGGGCGAAACGTTGCAACAATAAAGTTACTTGTCTGACTCATCGACTTATCGGTATTTTATATAATTTTCAACAATAATAAATGTCCATTTTGTGGTATAACTTATTATGCTTGAGTAATATTATTTGTATATATTAATTCGTGATTCCAAAACCAATAATTTAGTTTTAATCTTCATTTATAGTCGTTCTGTTTGACTTTATTTAGCAAGACTCATTGCAAACGAAGATTTTGCATCAATAAACGAACGAGATTCTTTGCAAACGAAGATTTTTACAATAATAAACGAACGAGACTTATAAAAATTTCGTTAAAAGGTGGGTGTTAATTTAATTATTATGAATTATCTGTGCAATAGATGGGCCATTTTTAACTCAGGCCATTTTATAGGCTGTAGGCTTTATCTTGTCTCAGCTCAGAGTTGTTTTTCTCAGCTCAGCTGAGAGTTACTACCCTTCTTTAGCTGTTGACAGGGACCCAAGCTTGTTCAATTGCCTCCCAGCCACCAGAAGGGGGATTACTAATAGACCCCTGGCTGTCTTCAAGAGGGAGCTGAACGGATACCTCAAGTCAGTACCTGACCAGCCAGGCTGTGGTTCTTACAATTGTTTACATGCGACCAGCAGTAATAACCTGGTTGATCCGGCACTGAGCCATGGAACGAGCCGCGGGGGTCGTTGACCCCAGAAATACCCTCCAGGTATATTCCACTTATACTTACCCCAGTTTAGGTGCTTATTTAAAATATACCTCCAGCATCCCCTTAGATAAGACTCACAGTTGATAACTACCTCAGGTTGCTATCTCAGTTATACTATCTTCACCCCCAGGATGCAATACATGAAACGACAATCTCAGGTTCCTAAGTTATACTATTCCCGCCAAAGATGCAACAACACATGAAACTACTATCTCCTAGGTTGGTATCTCAGTTATACTACCATCCCCCTCGCCAAGAATGCAGCACCACCACCAGAGATGACTATCACCCAGGCTCCTATCTAAGGTATACTACTTACAAGGCTGACTAGACCCGAGAGGGAGAGGTGTGGGACTGAGTTTATAGAGACTATCATCATCAGGTCCCACGACCGCTCATGGTATTGTACCCACCCTACTGCTCACTCTTGTCATGCTAAAATTCATTCCACTCCCCCCACACACACATCGTCCACCTCTCATGCTCCACCTTTGAGATAGCGTCGCACCCCGCTAGTGTGAGCTGAGTCTAGTGTGAGCTGAGTCTAGTGTGAGCTGAGTCTAGTGTGAGCTGAGTCTAGTGTGAGCTGAGTCTAGTGTGAGATGAGTTGCTGAGTCTAATGTCAGTAGAGTAAACACAAACAATACTCACTAGATTTCTGCTGAATTAGGTAGGGTACAAAAATTTTTTGTCGTGCCTAATAAGCCGAATCATCCAATTAGGCCTATTTGACAAGGGGTCCACTTTGCCGAATAGGCCGAATGAAAATTTGCTTTTGCCATAAATCAGCGGAAATCGACCTGAGCTGAACCAAAAAAAAAATACATTTCAAATATTTAATGTAGTATTAAATATATATAAGTTGACTAAGGCTAAATATAGTAGAATTTAGCTAAAAAAATTGTGTTTGTTTTAGGCAAGTTAGGTGAGGTTTCTAAGTTAGTTTTGATCTAAAAATAATAATCATTATATCATTGTTAATGAAAAAAATTAGGTATCAACCTGTAAAATTTTAATTAAGGGAGTTCGGCCTATTCGGCAAGTTATATATATATATATATATATATATATATATATATATATATATATATATATATATATATATATATATATATATATATGTGTGTGTGTGTGTGTGTGTGTGTCTTGGCACGATATGTGTTGGGACATTGTGACTTGGTAATAGTCCAGGGGACCGAAACATCGTCATAAAGTTCTTCCCAAAACTGGGATATTTTCTTTGTTTTGGTAAATATGACAAGACCCTCAGGTGGTGTTCAAAAGCTGACTGAATTAAAACCAACAATACCATTGAGCAGAATCTTTCAGATCTTTCAGAATCGTGAGACCACTTGCCAGATACATACAGCTGTGTATGACATACACAGATTGAACGCATTTTCAAGAATTAAATAATCTATGATATATTTAGTAGATTTTATCTAAAAAAAATTACGCTAGGATAGACTGAGGGACCTCAATCTGCACTCTCTAGTAAGGCATAGAATTAGGGGAGATATGATTGAGGTGAACAAATGGAAAACAGGAATAAATAAAGGGTGATATAAATATAGGTTAGGTGAAATTTCTAAGTTAGGTTTGGCCCCCCAAAATTTTTTTTTTACATCAGTTTTAATGAAAAAAAAAACATGTCAATCAATCTGCAAAATACTTTTTTGGGGAAAAGTTCAATTTTTAAGGGAGTTTGATATATTCTGCAAATTCGGATTACAAAGAAAGTTTTTTTTACCTTTTATCACTGTGGTATATATATATATATATATATATATATATATATGTATATATATATACACACACACACACACACACACACACACTACCTGAGTGAATGCATTCGTGACCACTTCGATCTAGTGTCACTAGCCGATCTTCTTTATACGGTTCTGGAAGACCTGCCTACCTACGTGTGTCCTCCTGTAGGCGATGCCATCTATTACGCATCCTCTTCTTAAATACTTGAGTGATGGTGAAGTGGATACAAACACACATGGAGCAATGGGAGACCTCCATCTCGTGTAGGTACACGAAGCTTCATCAAGCAATTAACGAAGCCTCCTAGAGGTGAAACGTTGTATTAGTAAAGATCTTCTTTTGCAGTAGGAGTCATTTTTTACGTTTCCAGTGGGTAGAGTCATCTGTTGTTGGTTTCTGTGTTTATCTTGTAGTGTTGGAGAATGTTCTATTGTTTGTTATGCAGTGTTGGAGAATGTGCTGTTGTTGTTGGTTCTGGGTTTGTCTTGTAGATCTGGAGAATGCGCTGTTTGTTCTGTGTTTGTTTTGTAGTGCTGGAGAAGGTACCATTGTTGCTGGTTTATGTGTGTTGTAGTGATGGAGAAGGTACTCTTGTTGCTGGTTTCTATGTGTTGTAGTGATGGAGAAGGTATTCTTGCTGCTGGTTTCTGTGTGTTGTAGTGCTAGAAAAGGTACCCTTGTTGCTGGTTTCTGTTTGTTATAGTGATGGAGAAGGTACTCTTGTTGCTGGTTTCTGTGTGTTGTAGTGCTGGAGAAGGTACTCTTGTTGTTGGTTTGTGTGTTGTAGTGCTGGAGAATATACTCTTGTGTATGTCTTCACTCAGAGTTAAATCATGAAGAAACTCAGAGTTCGTCACAAATGTTGGTGATTTTATGCCCACTGCTGACGCAGTTAGACAACTAATTTTTTTAAAATTAAATTTGCCTTCTAGGCAACAGCTGAAGGGCAAAACTGAGTAAAATCTAAACCAGTCTGAAAGTACAGATACCCAGGTGTTGCACGTGTGTTTTAACTCATCCTCATCACAGATGTTGTCTTCGTCAGGAAGGAAGACAGGTGCCTTCTGCCACAGGTATTTAGCAAAACACTGTAGGTAAGCCTCGACGTTCACTGTCATTCATTCAATGGCCCTCTAAAATTACCACAAATCATAAAATAAAGCACACAATAACAGTGATTTTTTGTAACATAGTTTGCACAAATAACCCGCTTCTATGTGCGGGTTATTTGTGTATTGTACCAGACACGGTACTGTCTTTTTTATTCTGTGTAACATAGTTTGAAGGTTGATGCTATTAATCATGATTTGTATTTTATTAATAGCTTTCAAAATGGTCTTGTAGATAAATAAGACATATGTGCAACACATAGGTGTACTTATTGTGGAGACGTTTCGCCCAGCACTGGCGTCATCAATGCATTACACAGAATAAACAATAGATGACGTGAAGAGGTAATCTGAGGTGGTCAGTCTCTCTGAATTGAAAATTCTGGCTGAGGGACTGAGTACCTACCTTCAAGGCTGAGGGACTGAGTACCTACCTTCAAGGCTGGGGGACTGAGTACCTACCTTCAAGGCTGAGGGGCTGAGCACCTACCTTCAAGGCTGAGGGACTGAGCACCTACCTTCAAGGCTAAGGGACTGAACACCTCCCTTCAAGGGTAAGGGACTGAACACCTCCCTTCAAGGCTAAGGGACTGAACACCTCCCTTCAAGGCTGAGGGACTGAACACCTCCCTTCAAGGCTAAGGTACTGAACACCTCCCTTCAAGGCTAAGGTACTGAACACCTCCCTTCAAGGGTAAGGGAATGAACACCTCATATTACCTCTTCACGTCTTTCAACATTTATTTTCTAAATACGACTGAAAAATCCATAGGTTGGAGAAACATCAAGACCATTTACTTAATCTGGTTCGTTTCACATAAACACGAGACATAAATATGAAATATAGGAACTGTATATTTCGATCTCTATCTCAGACCCTCTTCAGTACTGGTTTATTCAGCACTTGGTTTTAGACACAGTACAATTCACAAAATCCACACTTAGGTGAGGGTACTTTAGACGACGTTTCGATCCGCCTTGGACATTTCGGTTCTTCCTTGACCATTATCAAATCACAACTGGGAATTGATAATGATCCAGGATGGACCGAAACGTAGTGTAAATTCTTGTGAAATGTTTCGGCCTCAGTATATTGTGATTTTTAGTCTTCTTAGTCAGGATAAAATAACAGTAGGGATGTTTTTTATCGTGTATAGAAAATTAGTTGAAATTGGTGGCTTAAAAGATATTTACATTACCATTAAGTTATTTATTTTATTTATCAGCAGAGGCGAAATTCTGTGGAATAAGTAGTAGTAAGTAAGTAAGTTTATTCAGGTATACACAAATACAGTTATATAGATTATCATACATAGCAAAAATGTCAAAGTGACTTATTTCCATTGGAGTCCTTTAGGAAGTGAGGCTAAAGAAGTGTTATGATTGAACATTCTAGTTGAAGTGGGCAGATAGGGTCGCCACTTGCATGAAAACATGCACTATAACCAGAAGAATGAGTACTGAATCATGCAATATTCAACTCACCTGTTTGTACTCAACTAATTGTATTCACCTTACTGTAGTTTCTTTGTTATCCTTACAAGGGCTGATTTACAAATCTTGGCCCCGTCTCTTAACCCTTGTCGACTGATTTCTGGCCTATAAGACACGATCATACCTACTCTTAATGCTGTGTATAATGTTTGCTTCCGCTTCCTACATCTGAATTTGTTAACAATATGTTTCTAACACAGAGTGTAAAGAAGTAGTCTTTAAGTATACGGCAATTCTAAGGGAATTATAAGTATATACAATGATAAGTACACTTCTAAAGTACAAGTGTTACTTTAATTTTTGACTGGAAAATCTAGATGGTGAAAATTGTGTCTAAAAATTCTAGGTATGAAATGTGAAATTTTTATGCCCAGCTGACTGGATAAATCCTGGGATGAAGATTGCAATAGCTAAAAAATAGGATTAGAACTTGCCAGGGGACGAATGTTGAGTAAGACCTACCTAGCATGGGACCAGTATTGTAAGTAAGACCTGTCTAGCATGGCCCAGTAGCCCGACTGTAGTATAAGTAAGACCTGCCTAGCATGGGCCAGTAGACCTACTGTAGAATGAATAAGACCTGCTTAACAAGACCAAATAGGTCTCTCTAGACCTTTATTAGAATAAGTGACATTACAGTGGCAGGAATAATTCACAAATAACACTGGTCTGTATTTGGAATGTTATTAATTTTTTTTCATGGTTGGGATCTTACATATTCTTGGGCTGCTGATTGTAAATATCTAAAAAAAATTTGCTCTAGCACGTAAGGAAAAGACAATTCTGTTAGTTTTAAGAACATATGAATTCCAAATCAACATGAATAAAATCTAATGATTTTATTAACAAAAATATGCTCGTTAGCCTACATATTGAATCAAAGGAATTTAGGACCTCTTTGATTTTCGCTTGTGGTGTGCATCGAGACCATTACGTTTCAATGACCAGCAGTAATCCGCCATCATGCTGACATTCCATTTGCCCTGGTATCGAGTTTCCATGGTGCAAATATCCTGATGGAACCCTCTCCTTGTTCCTCACTGTAGTCCCCACAATTGTTGGGGAAATAGTCAAGATGTGAGTGCAAAAATTGCATCTTCACACTCATTCTAGACAAAAGTTGTTGGAAACTTGAAATCAGGTCTTGGATCAATTTTTCATTTTCGGGGGAGCGTCTGTTTGCCAGGAAGTTGTGGACAATCTACTTGAATGAAAACCAGGCATTCACCTCGACACCTGCTAATACTTCATCAAAATGCTTGTCCTTCATCAATTCCCGAATCTGAGGACCAACAGAGATTCCTGTCTTTAGCTTGCCTTCACTTATACGAGGAAACTTTGATTGTAGGTACTTGAAAGCAGATCCATTCTTGTTCAAGGCCTTCACAAAATTTTTCATAAGCCCTAATTTGATGTGGAGTGGTGGCAGCAGAATTTTTGGGGGTCAACTAGTGGCACAGTTTTTCACGTTATGATTTCCGGGTAAGAAGCTGGTTCTTGGTAGCCAGTCTTTTTGTTCATAGTGCTGGCTGTCTGCCCTACTATCCCAAAAACAGAAAACAGGGATACTTGGTGTATCCGCCTTGAAGACCTAGTAGGAGAGCAATAACTTTTAAATCACCACAAATGAGAAAATTGTGAATCTGGTACTTGATTGCAGATATTAGTTTCTGACATTTGGACACCATGGCCAATTGGCACAGATGCAGCTGTGTTGCCATTATAGAGAAGTACAGCCTTTAAACTTCTTTTAGAAGAATCAATGGAGAGTCTCCATTCATCTGCTTTGTATGACATCCCCATGTGTTCAATAAGGCCAGAAATATTTGAACAGAAAACTAAAGATTCCTCTTTGTCAAAGAACTGAGTGAATTCCGCTTCACGATGACGGTACCAAGCGAATGTTGTCCCAGGAGCTAGAAGCCTGTGTTCCTTCAGTCTAGAGCCAAGTAACTGTGCACTTTCTTTTGGAAGGTTAAGGTCTCTCACCAAGTCATTGAGCTCAACTTGGTTGAAGGGTTTAGGATCGTCATTTGTTGGTGGTTCAAAGTCTACTTCCATCTCCTTAGAATCACTGGTATCAGACTCTGATGAAATTTGCCATGTCTCAGGTGGCACAGGTACAGGAATATTTTCAGAGTGTGGAACAGGACTTATTACTGAGGGAATATTTGGGTATATTATGCGATCTTTAGTCTTGTTGAATCCAGCTACTTTAGCCATACAAAAGTAGCAGTCATCATGGTGATTCATCTGCTCCTGCCATACCATTGGTACTCCAAAGGGCATACATTTAAGTTTTCCAACTGACCACATTTGCAACTTACTGATGCAACTCTTGCAAGCTTTGTGTGTTGCAAATGGTTTGTCCTGGTCTCCAAGTTTGCAGCCAAAATAAGCAAAGTAGCAGAGCTTCAATAAAGGAGTAATGTTGCTCTGAAGGGATGAATTACCCGCAGACATAACAAAATATGTCTGGTGAATTTATGAAGCCTCTAGACATATTAATAATCTGAAAATAAAGAAAAATATATTAAATTTAACATTTAAGTCACTATAAGGTAAGCATTTTAATTTACAATATACCACTTTCTCATTTACTTATTCTATACGAAAAGAGAAAAGTAACGTTTCTGTATAACTTGACAACCTGATGTGATAGAGATGAATAAAAAAAAACAATGAATCACTATTTTCCATATATACCGAAAAAGACACCATAGAGTCAATAAAAAAAATCATGTAGACCAGTGTAATCCACACTGTGGAAAGGAAACTTCACACGACGTTTCGGTCTATCCTCACACGACGTTTCGGTCTGTCCTGAAACATTATCAGGCGATTAAGATTCGATAATGGTGTAAAAGGGGACAGGAAGGTGGCCTAAATTTTCTTCCTTAGATTCCAGATTTATTTAGAATAATTGTATAGTGAATATTTTGACCATTATTTTTTTCTTCGCCGATTCCATGAATACTAAAAATATTGAATTTGAAATACACAGTTTTATGTAATGTCGGATCAAACTGAACTCAAAATATATTTGTGGGTCTATAAAGATCTCATAACACGTATTGGGGTTGGATCTTAAGTAATGTGGGGTTAAACGAAGATTGGGGTTGGATCTTAAGTAATGTGGGATTAAACGAAGATTGGGGTTGGATCTTAAGTAATGTGGGGTTAAACGAAGATTGGGGTTGGATCTTAAGTAATGTGGGATTAAACAAAGATTGGGGTTAGATCTTAAGTAATGTGGGATTAAACGAAGATTGGGGTTGGATCTTAAGTA
Organism: Cherax destructor; assembly: GCA_009830355.1. Taxonomy (NCBI): domain Eukaryota; kingdom Metazoa; phylum Arthropoda; class Malacostraca; order Decapoda; family Parastacidae; genus Cherax; species Cherax destructor. The sequence goes on from WNWK01000006.1 coordinate 1,066,843, forward strand.
ATGTGGGGTTAAACGAAGATTGGGGTTGGATCTTAAGTAATGTGGGATTAAACAAAGATTGGGGTTAGATCTTAAGTAATGTGGGATTAAACGAAGATTGGGGTTGGATCTTAAGTAATGTGGGGTTAAACGAAGATTGATCTTCGATACTAAATGTTAGGGATTGAAGGGATTACTTTTAAAATGTAGCTTGTTTGGACTCATAATACGATTGTTTTGAAATTGTTTGTATGTAAAATACGACGTCCTTGTGAATTACATATTTACATGCATACATACAAATATATACATATACACATATTAATACATATATTTATACACATCTAGGTGGATAACATATATATAAATATACATAATATATCAATATTTGTCTAAACAATAAATAATTTACTCTTACAAAATACAGTATGCTAAAAATACAAAATACAGTACAAGAAAAATACAAAATACAGTACAAGAAAAATACAAAATACAGCATAAAAAAATACACCATACAGCATACGAACATGAAAAGTTATATTAAAAAAATTAAAGTGAGTAATTGAGAATATAACAGGGCTATTTTTAATTATTATTGAAGATAAATTTTACATGCATAAGTAAACTTAAGAGAAAAATCGAAATTTTCTTGAAAATTTTGATCGATATATTTTAAGGATTAGGAAAGAATTAGGTTATGTGTAATATTTATTTTTGTAAAATAAATGATAAATAAATGATAAACTGATAAATATTCCAATAAAATATCAGGAGTATTAAAGCCAATAAGAGCCAAAATAAAGATTTTCATACACTTATGATTTTTTGACTTACGTTTCCAGTATCTTTATTTTAAAATAAAATTATATTAAATTGTTTATGATGAATTAAAATTTTATAAATTGCATTTTTTTTTTCTTCATAAATAGTACTTACAATGACTTTCAAATGGACACATTGATGGTTAAGTTAGAGGCAACGACATCAACATCGAGGGATGTATGTCTCAGTGTGTATATATACACTGAGAGACATACATCAAGTATACATCAATTATCTTTGGCGGTGAGCTGGTTAACTGAAGCATCAATGACTCTTTGTGAAGTGGATAGTCTTGAAACCCAATTAACTAACCTAGATATAATGCCTATTATTTGCCCCGTGGCCTGGTGGCTAAAGCTCTTGCTTCACACGGCGACGATCCGGGTTCGATTCCCAGCGAAGATAGAAACATTGGGCGTGTTTCTTTACACCGGTTGTCTATGTTCCCCATCAAGAAAATAGGTACCTGGGTGTTAGTCGACTGGTGTGGGTCGCATCCTGGGACAAAACTAACCTAATTTGCGGGAAATGCTCCGCATAACAAGGGGCTTTCTATATAGTAGTATGTCATTGATGTCAGCTATGGTCTGTATACCTTGTACATGTACTGGTAGAAATAAAGAAATTATTATATTATTATTATTAAGGGAGAATTTACACAAGGGTCATTAAGGGAGCAATCTAGCTGGCAATAAATGTCCAAGTTACTTAAATCCTTAATATATATATATATATAATATATATATATATATATATATATATGAATAAACAGAAGAGTGTGTTTTCGCCTTATACACATAGAGAAGAGGGATTAATATACCCCTGTGTGTGTGTGTGTGTGTGTGTGTATGTATGAATGTGTGTGTTTGTGTGTGTGTACTTTTTAATACACATATATACTAGGGGAGAGAAAAACAACATTTGAAATACCAATGGGGGGATGGGGTGAAGAGGAGAGCTGATTTCCTGTACTCTCAGTCTATCTCCACTATTTAAATTCTATCCACTGCAGGAAGGGCTCGTTGTGTATTTTTCTTAATATTGCATATACATTTTTTCATTTTTTTTTTTTTGCGAGACGGTGGCGTTGGGGAGGAGGGGAAAAGGGGTGATGTTAGAGGGGAGGGGGTGGTAGTGGTGGTGGTGGTGGTGGTGGGGTTGGTGGTGGAGGGGTTGTGAAAAATTCGTGTGTCATAAAACCCGTAGCTTTAAAGTGCCAGAGAGAGCATCGAGGAGTATACGAAATATAAAAAATTCTCGACTGGGGGAAGGTGCACACACA
>WNWK01000006.1:1071425-1093925 GCA_009830355.1 Cherax destructor
TGGAAAAACCATTAAGACAGATGCTGAAATCAGATTTGGGTATCCGACAAATAATCCAAAGAGGTGCAAACTAAGTAGGAACCAGCATGTACATGCTGGACGCATTATACACGTATATATGTATATTCAGAGATATGCATATGCACACATGCACTCGTAACTGTGGACACTAGCGAAGAGGAGGATATGTCGTTATCAAGGGCAACACCTTGTCTGGGGCGTACACTAGGGTATCCACAGTCCTCTCTTGGTCTTCCTCGGGAGGGGACATCAGTGCTAGTTGCCTGCGAGTGTCTCAGTAACTTGGCACTCCAGGAGATAGTGTATTAGTGGGCGCTGGATAACGTGCTGGCAGTGCTTGCATATCTCCTCCTCTGCCTTGTCTACCATTATCTAGCACCTCCATAAGTTCCATTGCTCTGGCGGCCACCAGTTTGGTCTGGCGTAGGCTCATGGGGACGGTAATCCCATGTGGATAATATGTGGCTGCCTTGGTCGCATCATTTCTCCGGATGCCAGCATGACTGGGGATCCAGTTCTAAGGGTGTCATTATGCTCAGAATCGATGTGATGAGGTGAACATTGTTCTGTGGTTGGGGATGGGAAAGTGCATTGATTGCAAAGGTGGAGTCAACATGTATGACAGGTCGAAGCCGATGTCGTAGGGCATGTGACAATGCCTGCTGAATCGCCACCAGCTCAGTTTGAAGGATCGTGCAGTGGTCAGGGAGTCGCCAGCTTTGTGTGTGACCATTGTGGTACATGCCAGCTGCTGCTCTCTTCCTGTCAGGATCGACAGAACCATCTGTGAAATATACTACACATGTGCGTCCCTCTGCCAGTGTCATGCTTGTCTCACCATGATTGCTGAGGGTGTCTTGACTGCAGAGACGCTTAGAGGCAGGTAGTTGCATGACGCAAACATCGGCCGGATCTGGGTGCCAGGGAGGTTGGTGGATGATACCCAGCAACAGGAGGGTCACAACTCTTCTCAAGGAGTAGTTGTATAGGCAGCAGCTTCCGCCCAGCAGTAGAAAACGAACGAATCCATGAATAGTCAGTGAAGAGAGTTGGATCTTGTGTCATGGTTGTCGATATCCGTCTTCTCAGTGGGGTACATTGCTGCCGGTGCAGAATCATGGCTACTTTGCAGGCGTTTATGTATCTGACTCTGTCAGACAAGGAAGAGCAGCGCGGGATCTGACATACTCGGCCTGCTTCAGAAAGGTCAGTTTTTTATCAATGTAGACTCCCAAGTATAGGTAGGAGCCTGTCCACTCAAGTTCTATATCCTGAATACGTAATCTATTCACAGGATCTGGTCCCTTGAACATCATTGCAAGAGATTTCTCGGCGGAGATCCTGAGGCTTAGTTCTTTGCAAGACTGAGTTATTAGGTACAAAGCTCTCTGGGCCTGTCACTCCAAATTTCCTTTCTCATTCAGTACGAGTGCAAGATCATCAGCACAGCTGAGGAGCTGCGTACCACTATGAAAGGGAAGACTCACAAGTTCCTGCATAAGGATGTTAAACAGGGTAGGACTGAGCACATCTCCTTGTGGCGTGCCGTTTTCCAGTAGTGTCCCTGGAAGCTGACACAGGCCTGCCTGTATCTGAGGTAGGACTCTATCCAGGCCAGGACACGTCCTTTGATCCCTTCCTAGCTAGTATTGCTGTGGAGTTGGCTAGCTCAAGTGCCTTCTCGAGGTCGAGGTAGACGTCGATACTAGGTTTCTTGTTACAATCAGCAATCTGGCTAAGTAGGGTGGTTATGCACTCTGCTGTACCCACTCCTTTGGTGAAGCCAAATATGTGTTGATGTGGCAGTCCAAGTTTCCATAGGAGGCAGTTTAACACCATCTCTCAGCAGTCTTGGCTAAACAACTGGTCAGCGATATGGGTCTCATACTGCCCGGGTTCTTGGGCTTTGGAATTGGTACAATGGTGTCCTTCTTCCAAGTTGCTGGGAGTGCCCCGGCCCTACACGACTTATTGATGACTTTTAGTATGGCGTCCCTTCCACTCTGGCCAGCCTGTGCAAGAATGGAGTATGTGACATCATCGATGCCCTGGGCAGTGTCACCTGTGTTCTTAATGGCACGTCGGAGTTCCAAGTCTGTGAGGTCTTCATCAGTCACATCTTCAGACTCACATGCAGCTTGTATCGTTAACTGGCGTTGTGGCAGAAGATCCATCAATATATCCCGGATGTCCTGTGGGAGCTGAGTGGAGACTCCCCTGGAGGTGAAGAGCTCCACCAGTTTCTCAGCTTCCTGGGCTGGGTTCGGGTGTGCTGGTGGAGCCTCGGCTTGCTTTTGCCAGTTGTGTGTTAAGCTTGCCCTAATGTTGAGCACCACTCCAGCCATTTCTCAGTTTTTACTCTGAGGGAGACTCTGCTGCATCCTGGACAATGGCTCTCAGAGTATTCCTGTTCTCTGCTGTAGGGTTGCGCGTGTATAGCTTCCTAAAAGACTTGATGCGGTGGTTCTACTCCCGCAACTCGTTGTTGTAGAACCACCAGTCTCTTTTATGAGTGTGTCCTGCGGACTTCTATGGAATTGCGCACTCTGCCGCCTGTATCAGAGTCTTCGGATAGAGTTCATGTGGCCCAAGAGTCATGAAGATAATCCTGGAACACCTTCCAGTTGGCCCTCTTTACGTCCCATCTAGGAGGCACCACAACTGTGGGGGGCCTGTTGATGATGAAGGTGGTAATCACTGCAAAGTGGTCACTGACGAGGTTAAGATGAATTTCCCATGTGGCTCCCACTGTGAGCTGTCTTGTCCCGAAGGTAAGGTCGAGGCGGCCGCCCAACAGGTGTGTGGGGTCTTCATTGTTTATTAGCTTTACCTCTGGAATATCGTGTAGGAGCATTGCTATGTGTCTGCCAGCAGCATTGGTTGCTGAGTGAGAGTGCAGCATTGGGTGATGTGCGTTGAAGTCTCCACCCACAATAATACACTCAGTGAGTGCCAGTGCGAGGAGCTCTGCAATGTCGAGGGAGTGTCTTGGGTTCTTGTAGATGTTATAGATGGTAATGGGCGCCCCAGGTATGTGTGAAAGGATGGCCAGTACCTCGACATTTTCCCCACAGTCCACATTGTTGGCTATAACCGTGTGAGGTATTGCTTCTGATACGAATACAGCTGTCTCTGCAGTGTACGCCCGCGTCCATGTGCCGAAAATACCCAGCACATAGTTGGGACAGTCAAGGTTTCTTGTAGCAAGACGATGTCAACCCGATTCCGAATTACTGCCACCAGCAAGAGATGCTGTTTGCCCCTCAGGGCCTGAATTTTCCTTTGTAGGACCTTAAGGGTGTGATTTGGTACAGAAGTTATTCCATCGCTGTTGTTTCCTGAGCTGGGGACAGCCCTGTCCGCTCTGAGAACCTGCAAATTCATGGCATCCACCGTCTCCTCCTCGGTCAGTAAGCACACCCTCAGGAGTGTGCTGACCATCTGCCGGAACATGTTCTATTGTTCCGTGGAGTTGATTGTGTTGCAAATAATATCCGTGAATTCCTTGATGAGTGCTACGAGATCCTCCCTGGTGAGGACCTGCGTTGGCATTGGGTTCGAAGAAGTGGATATTACATGGGCTGTTGTGGTCTGTAAGGGCTGCTGAGGATTGGATTTCTTCATTGTGCGCACCGTGGCCTGTTTCTGTGTGCCAAGTTGGGTAGCCGGCATCTGATGGTGAGGTGCAGACATAGCCAGGGGAGCCTGCATAACGGCTGTGCCGGGCAAGGAGTGCCTGCGTTGCCGTGTTATGGTCGGTGGGGGCTCGTGTAGTGCCGTCTGCTGATCGCGTTGACCAGATGTTCCCTGTTGACGCCGCTTGTTCCTTTTGCTTTTGTTTCTTCGTTGAGATAATGTGGCAGGAGGCTCCTGTCCATGACACCTGGTTGAAGGAGCAGTGTTCTTATATGGCTCCTTCGAAGTCCTTATTCGTGAATACAAGCTTTCTCCATCCCCCATTACTCTGTAAAACCTCTCCATTACCATGTACGAACCATCCCACCCATGTATTTGTCCAACCTTTTCCCTACTCTGACTTTATCATGGTGGGGAATACTATAATGTAACTTATTTTCATCCCCCCAAAAAATAACGTTGGTAAGTTTTTGACATTTAGTAAAATGTCGCAAATTTAACCACCCTACACCTGTAGTCTCAGAAACCCTACCAACACTTAATTCTGTATAATAAATGATTTTAAAAACCGACAAGTTGAAGATTGAGACACTTATGCAACATATGGGAATCTTTATTAAGGAAACGTTTCGCCACACAGTGGCTTCATCAGTCTAATAATGGGTAAGGAGAGGAGTTTGAGGTAATCAGTCCCTCGGCCTGGAATCGAAGTGACTGAACCCATCGATTCCAGGCTGTGGGACTGATTACCTCATCTCTCACTGTCTTCTGTCAGAATCCCAGTGAAAATATGTCACAGTCTTTGTCTCTCCTGAGTTATTCTAGGCTAATATTTGCAAACATTTGCCATCAATATACTCCTATAGAAATTAAGTGTCTATTATTATCTCTAAAAAATTTAAATATTATTTGAAAAATACTATTTATTATGAAGAAATAGATACATGTGCAACATCTGGGTATCTTTATTTGTAGACGTTTCGCCCTCCAGTGGCTTTATCAATACAAATTCAAGGACAAAATGAAAAGACAGTAGAACTATATACAAAAGATGAGGCAATCAGACCCTCAGTCTTGGAGTCATACAACATATTTAATTATTTCTTTGCCAGATATATACACAGAGAGGTGTATGGCTCTCAGTGTATATATATGCTGACTAGGGATTAAAATATTCTTGGCAGGTGAACAGGTGACATGCAGTCTTAATGACCCTTGTGATGTAAATAGGTTTTTAAAACCTCATTAACCAACTAGACTAAATTTGATTTTCACTAAGAAAAACTCATTAAGGACATACTGTGAAAAGACCTTCCTGAAATCACTGTTCTCTGTTCACTGAAGTTCAAATACCAGGTGAGAGTACTGCTGAAACACAGAGAAAGTGAAACAGAAAGTAGGTGAAAGTAAGTAGAAAGTACTGTAACTAAAAATTAAAAGGTGTGCATCCTCTCACAATTACAAAAAAAAAATTGAAATAGGCAAAATCTTAATATTTTGAAATCTCAAAATTGGGCAGAGTGAAGTTACTTCGAATAAATTAAGAAAAAATAGATGATCCTGCTACTACTTATAACGTTTTCATCCACAAATATTCCTTATAAATATAGTTTCGAGAATAAAATCTATTAAAACAATTTAATAGAACATTTTTTATTAGACGGTTTTCGTAATTTTTATCGTGGTTTACGTGTGAGGTTTCTTCCTTCAATAAGATCTGTTTGTGACTTGATTAAGCCCACTGTGTGGGCGAAACGTTGTCAATAAAAGATAACATTATACTGCTTTTGTGTTTATTATTCCAAGATACAGAGTTTTAAGAAAGCTAAATTCAGCGTGAGGTTAGAACCATATATAACAGAAATAAAGCTATCTAGTCTAAAGTACGTCTTGGATGAAGTTCAGTCCTGGGCAAATAAATGCTTCCCCATTAAAAAAAAAAAGTCTTTTTCAATTAAGATCTTTGATAAACACAAGGACAGCTATGAGGAAAATATTCACTTTGTTTGCTGATGATGCGATTTTTTTTTCAACCTGTCTAAAACCAATCGATTTATATATTTAGTTTTTGCCTTTATTTCATCTATAAGAGCTTTAATTACGAGTCCCAATTTAGGTTGGGATGGATTAGACTTATTTTATATACTATGTATTAGTAATTTATTATCAAACCAGGAAAAGTCTACTAACCAAGGGTTGATAACTGATTTATCTAATTTATATTAAGTCTTGATAGAGCTGGCAGATGGAGAAAGAAATGAATGTTTGAAAGTTATTCAAAAAAGTGTAATTTAATGTACACTGAGTACTTGGTAAAGACAAATAGCAGAGGACTTGAGAGTCCACACTGAGGTTATCTACTGAGAAGAACTATCTACTTCTTTCTAGATTAAAGACTGTCGCATATTATCCTAGCGTACGAATCAAGGCTAGAAAAGCAAAAGGCTTTCTCCTCATCATTCATGTATTCAGGCCACTGTTGGCATGAAAACTGGGGTTGAAATATACATCATTTTGGGAAAAAAAATGTGATGGAATTTGCAGGAAAGATGAAAGTAGATGGAAGGTATTGGCTACAACATTCTCTGTTCAATTACTAATGTTTCTAACATAACTAGAGTTATTGACAGAGTTGAATGTTCCAGTGGTTTTACTTCTGGTTACTATTAATAGTGTTATGAGTATAAAAGAACCACCTACTTCTATCACTACTATTATTAGAAACTTGGTTGCCTCAATGTCAAAGATTCGTTATGTTGAAACTGGTATAAAATAACGACAAACTGAGCAGACTTTTTCCGTCAAATACTCTCTGCCTCTGTATTTGTCTGAAGAAGTCTACTCTGTGGGCGAAACGTTTCAACAATAATGATACCAACTGTTGCACATGTATCTTTCTCGTCAACGATTCGTCCTGACACAGTGATGAACAAATCTCAGGAATCAGTTGACTTCAGATTGCCTCAGTTTAGTATCTAGTTGAATCCTACACTTACAAAGTGCTTACTGAATCCTACACTTACAAAGTGCTTACTGAATCCTACACTTACAAATTGCTTGCTGAATCCTACACTTACAAAGTGCTTGATGAATCCTACACTTACAAAGTGCTTGTGCAGCTGGTTCTTCAGTGACATTATTATCTTCACACTTACATTATCTGCTAGTTTATTCCATTTCACTATAATTCTCTTCATGTGGCATCTCTGCCTCTAATTTTCATTCCATTGATTCGAGTTATGGATTCCTTTACCACTTTCAAAAACTCTTCGTTTTTAAATGAATCAAAACTTAAGGCATTCCCACAGATTGTGATTAAACTAAATGAAAAATATTTGGTCAGCCTTATGGTCCCTTTTGAACACCATGGGCTTAGAAATCCATTTATTGAAGAATAATAGAAACATATAGAATAATAACCTATGTAATGATTCAAGGTATTTTAATGAAACTAAGATTCTAGACTTTGTAAGGAAATATATGAAACATAAATGATAAATTTATATTAAAATGTACACTTGATAACCCCTTTCTGGATCTGATTCCTAGGCCTTAACCCTTTTTTTGGGCCTAGTTCCTAGGCCTATCGTGTGTCCATGGGCTTTTTCTCTGGTGGATGGCTATGGGTTACACAATAAACTAATCACGTTCATTGGAAAATCTAAATATAAAGCTATTTAATATCTTAAAAGTTTTAATGAATTATCAACATTTCTTCTTAAAAGACAAATGTTGAGAACTTTGAGTTGCTATTCATATATTTTGTTTTTGAATGATGTAGATTTTCTCTACATCTCCAGTATATTTGGAGATCAAAACCGGATGTATATAGGTAAAAATTAAAAGAATTTCCAATAGATTATTATATATGCAATAAGATCACAGTAAACACGTGATATCACAATATGCAGAACAACAACTGCGAAAAAATAGTGAAATTCCAAGAGCTTTCGTGATTTCTCACATCATCATTGTTCTTAATAATGTGAGAAATCACGAGAGAGTTTGGAAGTTGACTGTTTTTTTCACCGTGGTTCTTTTGCGGATTATTATAAATGTAAGGATGAAAAGAAAGCATTGTACCGTGGATTGAATAATTTACATATAACCTGCACTAAAAAGAGGAACTTTATGACGACGTTTCGGTAATTTGTGATCTAACAATGGTCCAGGACGGACCGAAAAGTTGTCATAGCTACTTGTGAACAGATGAGGAAGAGTGAGACACTTGTGAAATATTTGGAAATCTTTATTAAGGAATATAGTCTCCAAATGTTACACAAATATCTGACTTTTAAAACTTATCAGTTTTCTATACCATTTACACCATTTATGAAGAAATTTTAAAAGTAACTGATAGAGGAAAAATATCTATGGCTAATAATCGAAAAATTCTCACCATGAGATCCCGAATAAACAATTTTTTTCCATTGCTTTAGAAGCCAATTTTAAAATAATTTTAAATTATTATATGGCGCAGACTTGTTAAATAATCTGTTTTCAACTTATTATAGACAATCTGGAGTATAATATATCCAGGTTAGTGTGTGTGTTGGACCCAAGTTAAAGTATGTTACACCTAGGCTGGATTATGTTAGACCTAATGTGGAGTATGCTAGACCTAAGCATACTTCGCATATTTTGCATGGAACTCTTTTTTTCTACGTTGAACAAAGACATAAGAAAAAAAAAAGGCCTTTAACATAACTAATTACAGAAATAACAAACTTCAGCTTTGAAAGCAGACTGAAGACACTAACCACTGCTGAAATATCTCAGGATAAAAAAAGATGAGATAACTACCTTTAAGAACGTGATAGTCTACGAGATAGCAGTGACGAAGAGTTACAAATTGTTACACACAGTGAAAACATAATTTTGAGTAGAATGAACTCCATAAAGAGGGTGTGAGTGAGCAGAAATTATAGAACAGTTTAAAATCTATTAGGTACTGAGAAGACTCCACACATATATGTATAAATATATATATATATATATATATATATATATATATATATATATATATATATATATATGAAACAACAAAATATCTCCCATCTGTCTTGAGAAACTGGTTCAGATGTCTTGTTTACATACTTATTTAAATCACAAGAAAAAAGATAATCTTGCAAGGATCATACACGGAGGAAATTAGGAATGATTCGATGAAGGAGGTTCGACTTCCTTGGATCAAGAGCCCGTCACCAGTATGAAGAAAATTTACAGATTTTCATGCGACAACGTTGAATTAAAACTAATATTTTCACTATATATTTTTTTATGTTTTTGTTTATTTGCAAAAATGTTAGTTAATAATGTTGAATTGGTGTTAAAATATTCAGCTGTGTTGGTTACGAAAATGTTAGTTAAAAAAATTGAATAATTGTTGCAATGTTGAGCGGTGTTGCTTGCAATAAAATCAATTAGAAATGTTTATTTGTTTTTTCATGAAAAATATATCTGTAATGTAGATAAATGTTTCAGAGAACCGACAAGTTCATAAATTAGCTTGTAAGAATATTATTTTCCCCCAGTACAAGTATTCACTTATTCTAGCTTGTAGGAGCGCCATTTCCCCCCAGTACAAGTATTCAACTGTTGTTGCAACAACGTCAGTTAGCAATCCTCACTCCCCACCGGTCCCCGTCTTCCTTGAGGTATTCATCAGGGCATTACCTGGGACAGTTGCTTATTTTCCTAGATCATGCGGGACGTTGACTTGTCCTGTACGTTGCTTTAGCAGACCCGGTTTCAGTAAGTCTTTTTTATTGTTTTCTTTATTAAGTTGTTCTTCTCTGTGGAAGTTGTTGCAACAGGAACTAACAGTCGTGTTGATTATACATTACCGTACATGGTGTTAACTATCATGGGAATAACAATTACCTCCATCCTCTCTCATTCTACTCAGTGTGAGGTTATTCTGATTACCATCACTATAATAACTATCATCATGTTTTATATATATATATATATATATATATATATATATATATATATATATATATATATATATATATATATATATATATATATATATATATATCACAGTAAACAGGTTATATCACAATATTCAAAATAACCACTATGAATAAATAGTGAATTTCCAAGCGCTTTCGTGATATATATATATATGTCGTGCCGATTAGGTAAAACTGGTCAATTAGCAAGAACTCATCTAAAATTAAGTCCTTTCTAAAATTTTTCTTATACGTTTAAAGATATATTTTTTCATTTATGTTAATGTAAGAATTTATAATTTTGTACCAAGAGAAACTTTGAAAACCTACCTAACCTTATTACAACAAGCGCAATTTAATTTAGCCTAACCCAACTAAATATATTTTAGATACGTTAACATTAATTTAATAATAAACAAACACAATGAAATATATTTTTTTCGTTATGTTCAGAATGATTTTGGCGAAATTATTGCATACACAAATTTTCACTTGTCTTATATGGCAAGGTGAGCGTTGCTATTTAAGCCAAAATCACAAGTTTTACCTAATCGGCACGTATATATATATATATATATATATATATATATATATATATATATATATATAGTGTTTCTGTATCTCGCATAAGTTGTGTACAGCATTACAAACTTAGGAAATTAGGTTTTGTTAATGAATATGTTTCAAATGATAAATTTGTACTTGACAATTCAAGGAAAAATCTTGCCTGGGTTTTATGAAAGGGATTGCAATATGCATTTCCAAATTTTAATATTGATTGCATTGACCATTTTCGCACATTTCAAATATCTTTTTTGAAAGTTTACTGACTCATGATTTTTTTAATTAGAGGAGAAAAAGGGTTTTGAATTTTTCGAGATACGTGACACCTTCTTTGTGTCTGAAGACCAAAGTATAGCAATTATGAAACCAGATAAGGGTAATAGGTACTATAATATAAATATATATATATATATATATATATATATATATATATATATATATATATATATATATATATATTTTTTAATGTCGTGCCGATTAGGTAAAACTTGCGATTTTGGCTTAAATAGCAACGCTCACCGTGCCATATAAGACAAGTGAAAATTTGTGTATGCAATAATTTCGCCAAAATCATTCTGAACATAACAAAAAAAATATATTTCATTGTGTTTGTTTATTATTAAATTAATGTTAACGTATCTAAAATATATTTAGTTCGATTAGACTAAATTAAATTGCGCTTGTTGTAATAAGGTTAGGTAGGTTTTCAAAGTTTCTCTTGGTACAAAAACATAAATTCTTACATTAACATAAATGAAAAAATATATATCTTTAAACGTATAAGAGAAAATTTTAGAAATAACTTAATTTTAAATGAGTTCTTGCTAATTGGCCAGTTTTACCTAATCGGCACGACATATATATATATATATATATATATATATATATATATATATATATATATATATATATATATATATATATATATAAAACAAAATGCTTCACATCTTAAATAATTATAGAAGAATGTGTTTGTGATGATGTCCTGATGACCATCCTTAATAAAGACAGGAAAATTAATATTTCTTTTAAGGAAGGTGAAGTCTGAAAGTGCAATTGGTGAGATGGTTTATTCAGATTTAATTTCCATAAGGATATAAACTTGCTATTTTATATTGTTTACCTAAAGTTCATAAGGCTAACTGTCCTATAAGATCAATTATGTCAGCTATTGGTACTTTCAATTATAAACTTTCTAAATTTTGTCTTCCTATAGTAGCACATGTGACGACTAATAAATATACAGTTTAAGATTAATTTCCTTTTGTTAAGGACATATGCGACTTAAACTTTAATATGTACTAGCTAGTTTTGATATTAAGTACATGTTTACAAGTGTACCATTGTCACTCTTCCGTACATATATATATATATATATATATATATATATATATATATATATATATATATATATATATTGCGATTAGTAAACTTGATTTGCAAATACAAGTCACCTGCCATTTAAGACAAGTGAAAATTGTGTATGCAATATTTCAAAATCTAGAACATTACGAAAATATATTTCATTGTGTTTGTTTATATCAATTATGTTAACGTATCTAAAATATATTTACGTTAGGCTAATTTAATTGCTTGTTGTAACAGTAGATTAACTCTTGGTACAAATTTATCTACATTACATAAATAAAAAATATTCTTAACGTATAAGAAAAATTTTAGAAGCACTTAATTTAAGTTTCAATTGACCGATTTATAATGACGACATATATATATATATATATATATATATATATATATATATATATATATATATATATATATATATATATATATGTCGTGCCGATTAGGTAAACTGGTCAATAGCAGGAACTCATTTAAAATTAGTCCATTCTAAAATTTTCTCTTATACGTTTAAAGATATATTTTTCATTTACGTTAATGTAAAATTTATATTTTTGTACCAAGAGAAACTTTGAAACCTACCTAACCTTATCATAACAAGCGCAATTTAATTTAGCCTAACCCCACTAAATATATTTTAGATACGTTAACATTAATTTAATAATAAACAAACACAATTAAATATATTTTTTTCGTTAGGTTCAGAATGATTTTTGCGAAATTATTGCATACACAAAATTTCACTTGTCTTATATGGCAAGAAGAGCGTTGCTATTTAAGCCAAAATCGCAAGTTTTACCTAATCTTTGAGTCGTTCAAGAGTTATTGCTTGTTTGTGGCGTCTGGGGTTGACGCCCGCAACTAATTATATGACGTGTGGGATTGTCTAGGCAGTGTGTCTCTTACCTGTATTGAGAGAAGGTCTCGGTACTCAGAAAGAAAATCCCCTAGTTAGACTTATGCTACTGTGGAGTGGAGACTAGATCATGGTCGTCTCCTCTAGTTGTGTAACAGACGATCAAGGAGAAGTCAAAACTTGAGTGGATTACGCCAAGTTACTTCATTCTACTGTATATACCTAGTATCTCTTAGAAGACATTAGATTCCTAGTGTACTGTAACTTTAAGACTGTCCGAACTAAATGTTGTTCTATGTCTGTGTTAGTTTCAATTATGTTGGATCTGTGTAAAGTATTTGACTTATGCTTGTTATTGCCAATTAATGAGTCTTTTAAATAAAGGACTATATACAAGAAAAGTAATGTTCCATGCAACCTCGATAGATTCTTTTAGGAACCCGAACAGTTCATATTTTTATATATATATATATATATAGGATAGGGTCCACCTCTGGTGCAAATTGTGGGACCCATTGCCTCGAGAAGTGGATAGCCTAAAAAGGCTTCAAAGGAAGAATATTTGATTTCATTCCATGTAAGCTATTTGAATATTCCACTTCCCCTACCACCTATCCATTATATATATATATATATATATATATATATATATATATATTATATATAAACTTTATTTCAAGACAAAATACATTGACAAAATATTATATATATATATATCAAATATATATATATATATATATATATATATATATATATATATATATATATATATATATATATATCTCAACCTTACTTGTAATAAGCTACAAAGACTTCTATATTAAATCAATATAAATTTAACTAGTTTTCCATCTCGTGGTTTTTATAATAGATAATAAAAAGAAATTTCTTTATACTTAAGTATTATTACGAGCATAAGCATTTATTATCTAGAGAAATAAGCTGTTTTCTTTAGAACGTAGAGCCATAGATAACCTCAAGCCCGTAATAACCATTAATACAGACGACAGATATATGTGATAAATGGTTTAGAAAACCGAAAAGTTGAAGAATGAGACATTTGTTCAACATTTTGGAATCTTTATTAAGGAAACGTTTCGCCACACAGTGACTTCATCTGACCAATACAAAGATGAACTCCTCTTTTTCTACAGTTCATCTTGGCATTAGACTGATTCCAAAATGTTGCACAAGTGTCTATTCTTCACCAATAGACATAGATATAGATGCTCTAAAGATAATTAAATTTAAAATTTTAATAAACAGCAAATTCATAATATATTACTAGCAGCAACAGATTCTTATTTTGTATTTAATGGGAAGGTTTATACGGGGTTCCAATGGACACTTCTTGGGGACTAATTCTGACCATTGTCAACTGGTTGAAAAAGTGTCCAGATAAAGTTAAACCCTTGTTATATCGATGGTATGTTGACGATCCATTTTTAACACACACACACACACACACACACACACACACACACACACACACACACACACACACACACACACAAACACACACATACAGCAATAATTTATCCTCTTAGAAATCTTAGACGAATGAGGAACAGAAATACTGAAGCTGTTGTGAGCATCTCTATTTATTTACCAAGAATTTCAGAACTTTAAACAACATCTCGAGTTCTAAAAAAAAATAAACTATTTATGAAGCAGAATAACTGAGTTACATAAAAAAAAACTATTTAAACAAAATCAAACGTTCAAAAATCTAAGGTGCGTAAATTAACATAAGACTTAAAACTGCAACTTTGACTTATTTTGTAATGCAAAGTTGAAACTTTTCGCATAAAGTAAAACAGAAGAAGTATGAACAACTGTACAGATGTGAAGACGTTCAGTTGAAGTCTCATCTTCAATATATTAAGGGATTTAGATATAATGAAGTCTAATCTGTGTGATGCTGAGGTCCGCATCTCTAACTGACGCTGATCTCTGTTTGCTAAGTGGCAGAACTCAGAAAGGAGAAGGTCAGTGAGGAAACATTTACCCATATGTATATCATATGTATATCATATGTATATCATATGTATATCATATGTATATCATATGTATATCATATGTATATCATATGTATATCATATGTATATCATATGTATATCATATGTATATCATATGTATATCATATGTATATCATATGTATATCATATGTATATCATATGTATATCATATGTATATCATATGTATATCATATGTATATCATATGTATATCATATGTATATCATATGTATATCATATGTATATCATATGTATATCTATATGTATATCATATGTATATCATATTATATCATATGTATATCATATGTATATCATATGTATATCATATGTATATCATATGTATATCATATGTATATCATATGTATATCATATGTATATCATTACTGACAAAATGATGAATTAAACACATGTACAACACATGATGTTGCACATGAGTCACATTCAACATTTACCCGAGGTTCTTCTTATGTATAGTGAGGTTCTTCTCATGAACCTTGAGGTTCTTATCGTATATCGTGATTTACACCCCACCTATAGTGAGGTTCTCCTTACGTCTCCAGCAATACTTCTCCAACAGTTAACTCAAGTTACACTTTCCACATATAACGGAGGAAACCTACAAGTCTCCCCCCCCCAAAAAAAAAAAAATAGAGAAATACTATTACAAGTCGAAAAAGTTGGAAAACGATCTGAAATTTCCAAATACTTGTAGCAAATTTGAAGCAATTCCAAATTTTGGTAAATTTAAAATGCATAACTTAATTTTTTTTACGAGAAAGTTCCTATAGGTCAAAGTTGTCTAAGTTAATAGATGTTGACGTTAAGTTTTAGAGATAAGAAAGTATCTGTAACAGACTACTTTATTTATTTAAAGCTTTAATAAATAAGTATTGAAATGGCATAAAATACCTCCAGGTTGTGAGGTAAGAAACGTTTCAAAATAAAGTTACATGTTTCATACGTGTCTTACCTAACTTTGATAAATGGACAGGTTATTTTTATTGATTGCATAATAATTTATTAACTGTTAATATATTTCATTAGTGAAAAGTTAAAAAAAACTTAGGAACTGATTTAATTGGTGGAATTAGTTCCTTATAAAACAACATTAAAATTATCTAATGGAATTAAGATAGAATTTTGAGTTACCTATGGCAATTATTAAGTTCAATAATTCTTGAGCTTTGAGGAATGTAAAAAATAATTAACAAAATTGGCAAATATGGTAAAGTTAGCTTAAATTAAAAATAATTTAATTTAATATCAGCATTAACGAAAAGCTCATTTAATAGAGACTGTAAAGAGTTTAATCTGAAAAAAACGATAGCTAAAAGATCTTGTTAATATAACTATTGCTACCAAGATAATAAACGTGCTGTAGTTAGAGTAAATAATTATGATTAATTTTGCCAGAGTAAATCAAATGTTAGAAGGATTTTTTTCTTTCAAATTAAAATTGTTGAAAGTGGGTATAACTTCTCAGTTTTTAAAGTTGAAGTTAAAGTGTATTTTACGTCAGGTAGAAGACAAAATTGCAGAAAGCAATTATGATGGGTTATTTGAAGCCGGGTCTAGGCTGGGAGTGTTGTATATGCTGGTCTAGACCAGCAGTGTTGTATATGCTGGTCTAGACCAGCAGTGTTGTATATCCTGGTCTAGACCACCAGTGTTGTATATCCTGGTCTAGACCACCAGTGTTGTATATCCTGGTCTAGACCAGCAGTGTTGTATATCCTGGTCTAGACCACCAGTGTTGTATATCCTGGTCTAGACCAGCAGTGATGTATATCCAGGTCTAGACCAGCAGTGTTGTATATCCTGGTTTAGACCAAGAGTGATGTATATCTTGGTCTAGACCAGCAGTGTTGTATATCCTGGTCTAGACCACCAGTGTTGTATATCCTGGTCTAGACCACCAGTGTTGTATATCCTGGTCTAGACCAGCAGTGTTGTATATCCTGGTCTAGACCAAGAGTGATGTATATCCTGGTCTAGACCAGGAATGATGTACATCCAGGTCATAACCAGGAGTGATGTATGGCTCGCCCCAAATACGTAGATAAAGCTATCCAGTATTTCAAAATATTTTTGGGTGATTAATTAACCTTTAAGTCTATTAAATTACTCAAAAGATCATTAAGGCGGCACGTCATCTGTTCACCACCAGCCAGGAATGCTTCAATTTCATTCATTGTATATATATATATATATATATATATAGGATGGGGTCCACCTCTAGTGTCAATTGTGGGACCCATTGCCTCGGAGAAGTGGATAAAAAGACTTCAAGGAAGAATATTTAGATTTCTTTCTGAAGCCATTTGAATATTCCACTTCCCCTACTACCCCATCTTTTTTTTTTTTTATACAAACTTTATTTCAAGACAAAATACAAAATACAATGGGGAGTAAAACAACATAGATAACAACTCAGAGCTACATGTCAAATACTTCGTCCAACTCCCCGGCAGTGGGCCGCGTGCCCAGAATACTGCAGGCATTTCCCCTCTGGATCGCAACACTGAGTCTCTGAAACAGGAAGCTGGTCGCCCTGTGGTCCTTGGTTTCTATGATGAGTTTTCCACCCAGCTCCTTGAGAAACTTTAGAGCACACTTGCCCCATGCTCCATGGGTCTCCGACCCTATTGGGATGAAGTTATAGCAAGAGGGAAGGTCTTCATATTTGCGGGTCTTCTGGGTCTCCCTGTGGCTGGCAGCTCCACCCCCTTCGGCTAAGGAGTGTGGCAGGTATGTGTCTGCCAATGTGGCAGCACAGGTGTAGTCCCAAGCAATCTGCTTACCATCCTTCCAGGGTAGCATTGTGGCTCCATCAGGACGCTTTTGACTTCCATCAGACCTCTGCACTTGGGGTTCCCGTTGAGCTGGGCAACGGGCTGTGGCAGGCTTCTCTTTATGATGTCATTGACCTCCTCATGTCTAGCATACTTCCCCTTTTGAGTGTGACACACTAGACCATGAAGTCCGAATTGGTCAGCCGTCGCCCTGCCGCAAATACACCTATGTTCGGTGAGTATGGGGGCGGCTAGGCGAAGAGCAACACCAATCCGAATGGCCTGTGGGTCGAGTCGAGTCCCCAGAGAGGAATTGGGAACAGCAAGAAGGAAATCTCCTGAGTGTGGTGCCTTCACCGCTAGGAGACGAGCTTTGTCCTTTCCTGAAGCGTTGGTGAGCATTGTGTTGGAAATTTTTCCATGATCGGTTTGTCCCAGTGGGACTGTTTGTGCTCTTTGGGAGGAGCTGGTCTACTGGAGGAGTCTGCCAGGATGTCCCACTGCACTGCTGCTTCAATGAACTTGGGGTCTTGAGCTCCCACCACCCCTCTCATATATATATATTTCAACACGTCGGCCGTTTCCCACCGAGGCGGGGTGGCCCAAAAGGAGGAAAAACGAAAGTTTCTCCTTTTACATTTAGTAATATATACAGGAGAAGGGGTTACTAGCCCCTTGCTCCCGGCATTTTAGTCGCCTCTTACGACACGCATGGCTTACGGAGGAAGAATTCTGTTCCACTTCCCCATGGAGATATGAGGAAATAAGAAAATAGAAGAAAACCCAGAGATGTGTGTATATATATGCTTGTACATGAATGTACAGAATTCTGAGTAATACGTGAATTTTGTGTTCTGATTTAGGCCTATCGTAGTCCGGCTAAAACAGTAACATAAGCTTCTTCCATACCCTTTTGTGGCACTGTTGGTATTAGTGCTTACAATTTTGTTTTCGTTGCCAGACTTTGACCCTAATAGTAATTCTATAATTTTCAAGGTTTTTTTTTTTCTATTCCTGAATGGCTTATAATTAAAAAAAAAAAAAAGAGAGATTCAAATACAGTGTACAGTGGAACCCCGGGTAACGAAAAAAATTCATTGCACAAGCCTACTCAAGTGCAATTATCGAACGAATTTACTTCCTTAAGAAAAAATGTCATTTAGGTTAGTCTATTTCAGACCCCCAAAAATACACTTCCACAAGCACTTACAATATTATACTTACATAATTGCACGATTTCCGGGGTGTTCGTTAACCGGGGTGTTCGTTAACCGGGGTTCCACTGCAATGCTATTTTTTTTTAATGACAACGTTTCACCCACACAGCGGCTTTTATCAAGTCCACAAACTGATCTGTTTGTGACATGATGAAACCCACTGTGTGGGCGAAACGTCGTCAATAAAGGATCGTCTTTTACAGCATCATTTTTTTTTTTTCCATCGTGTTTGTAATATATACCATTTATCTCTATGCCTTATAATCTGCATAGAAATATGTATGGAATTGTCTTACTATAACTACTGAGTGAGAATATTTTTTGTAATAGTTAAGTCAAGAGCATAAGTTTGTTCTTACAAAAATATAATACTTTTTAATCGAAAATATGTTAATTTTAATAGAAAAAACTGAATATATGTTAATTTTAGTTTAAAAAAATGAAAATATGTTAATTTTATGATTATAATCAAAATGAAGCGCTAAACCCATTAGGGTCATTCAGAATTTTAGTGTGGAAAAATGAAACTATGTTAATTTTACTTTGAAAAAAAAATGAAAATGTTAATTTTAGTTGGGAAAAAAATTAAATATGTTAATTTAAGTTGGGAAACATGAAAATATGTTAATCTTAGTTGGGAAAAATATGTTAAATTTATTGGTGGAAAAATAAAAATTCTGCAACTGATATAGAAACCTAGAGAAAAATTTCCCAGCTAGAACGAAGAACATCCTCTTCCTGTTACCTGAGTAAGAACATTAGAACTTATAATAATATCATTATTTACTACAAGTACATGTACAAGGTATACAGACCATAACTGACATCAGAGACATACTACTATATAGAAAGCCCCTTGTTATGCTGAGCATTTCCCGCAAGTTAGGTCAGTTTTGTCCCAGGATGCGACCCACACCAGTCGACTAACACCCAGGTACCTATTTTAATGATGGGTGAACATAGACAACAAGTCTCACGAAATCAGGTGTAAAGAAACACTCCCAATGTTTCTACCCTGGATGGGAATCGAACCCAGACCCATCAGTTGCAAATATTTGAGTCAGAACAAAGAAGAACAGTTCTCTTCCGTATGCCTAAGAACAATAGAACAACTTGGTCTGTTAATTATAAGTGTGTTAGAAGGTTTGTTATTAAAACATTAGAACACTTTAGTTAAAACACTGGGACAACAAAGTATCATTGTTTAGGTTAGATTAGGTCAGGTTAGGTTAGTTAAAACTTTGGAACAATCAGTTCCACTGCTAATACCTGAGTTAAATCATTGGAACAACTAGTTTCACTGCTAACACCTAACTTAAATCATTGGAACAACTAGTTTCACTGCTAATACCTGAGTTAAACCATTGGAACAATAGATTCTGCTTCTAACACCCGAGTAAAACATTGGAACAACAGGTCTAAATATAGCTGATATTTCTGCTGTTGTTAGTAACGTGTGGGATATCTGGTGTTGTTGGTAAGGTGTGGGATATCTGGTGTTTGTTGGTAAGGTGTGGGATACCTGGTGTTGTTGGTAACGTGGGATACCTGCTGTTGTTAGTAACGTGTGGGATACCTTCTATTTCTGATGGGGTGTAAGGTATCTGATGTTGGTAGCATAATGGGATACCTGGTATTGTCAGTAGATTGTGGGATACTTAATGTGGATTCCTTGCCTTGCTTTACCTCTTCCTTTCTTCGTATTCTCTGTTCCTAACATTCGTATTTTCTTAATTATTTTTTTAAAATCAGTTTTGGTTATTAATCGTATATCTTATATATGATTTTTTTTCTTGAGAATAAATTATACGGATTTTTTTCAGAGTTGTTTGAAATGTATTTTTTGTGTGTGTGTTGGCATCAAGGATTTTGAAGTGGGAGATGTGAGGGAGGGTTTTGAGGAAGCAAGATGTGGGAGGGAAGTGAGGGAGGAGGAGGAAGAGGAGAGGATAAAACATGTTTGATGGGGGAAAGAATAATGCAAGGAAGGACAAGGAGTAATATGCGAGAAATGTTGGTGTGTGTGAGAGAGAATGGGAAAAGCCGAGGGGTAAGAAGGTAGGGGATGGTAGAGGAGGAGGAAGAGGAGAGGGGAGAAGCAGGAAGGGGGAAGGTGAGGGGAAAGGAAGAAGGGAGAGAATGAGAGAGAGAAAGAGAGAGAGGAAACAACGTCTGGCACCTGTCTGACGGATTACCTTTATTTACTGTGTCTGTCTGTCTGTGTCTGTCTGTCTGTGTCTGTCTGTCTGTCTGTATGTATGTCTGTGTCTGTCTGTATGTCTGTGTATATTTGTGTGTCTATATGTGAATATCTGTGTCAATCTGTGTCTATTGTGCCAGTCTGTGTCTGTCTGTATGTTTGTGTCTATCTGTATGACTGTTTGCCTGTGTATATCTGTCTGCATGTCTGTGTCTATCTGTCCATCCGTCTGCCTGTTTGTCTGTCTGTCTGCCTATTTTTGCAAGATCAATTCAGGTGAATATTTACGTGAAAAGTCTTAATCTTCAAGAGATAAAAGTCTGCAAAAAAATCTAACATTTTATATATATATATATATATATATGAGTGTGTGTGTGTGTGTAGTAGTAGTAGTTACTAGTTTTCAAAGACACTTGTCGATGGACACTTGGCCTGTTGTGGTGTGCACTCACCTATTTGTGGTTGCAGGGGTCAAGTCACAGCTCCTGGTCCCGCCTCTTCCCTGATCGCTACTAGGTCCAGTTTCTCCCTGCTCCATGAACTTTATGGTATCTTTTCTTAAAACTGTATATGGATCCTGCCTCCACTACATCACTCTCTAGATTGTTCCACTTCCTGACTACTCTGTGGCTGAAGAAATGCTTCCTAACATCCCTTTGACTCATCTGAGTCTTCAGCTTCCAGTTGTGTCCCCTTGTTTCTGTGTTCCCTCTCTGGAACATCCTGTCCCTGTCTACCTTGTCGATTCCCCGCAGTATTTTGTATGTCGTTATCATGTCTCCTCTGACCCTTCTTTCCTCCAGTGTTGTTAGTCCTATTTCCCTCAACCTTTCTTCATAGGAAAGACCCCTGAGTTGTGGAACTAGCCTTGTGTGTGTGTGTGTGTGTGTGTGTATGTTTGGCTGTGGATCTGTCTGTCTGTGTAAATATCTATTTCTGTGTCTGTTTAGTTAGGCCTACAGTTAGCTCCAGTGCCTCTGTTGGATGCAAATTTTCAAAGTTACTGGTAAATATATTAAGGCTGATTGTATTTAGAGTTTTTAAGTATAAAGAATTTTATGGATGTATTGAAAACAAAATTTTTCACCCTTTATTAAAGAATTCAGTATAATTATTTTTATTTATCACATCAGAATAATCAAGAACCATTGTTAATTAATACAGAGTTGCTTGCTTAAACAAGAAACAGTTTGTATATGATGAGAGATTTACTTCATTTTCTATTTTATTTATTAAAGTTTTTTTAACTAGTTGCGAAGAGGTGACATGTATCCTAATTGATCCCTTCGAGTAGTCGATAGGCCTCAAACCTAACCAAACCAAAACCAAAACCAAAACCAAAACCAAAACCAGCAAGCCTCAGAATTTTTTAAGCACTATATTATCGATGCAGTTTGTGATAACGATGAGACGTACATCCATAAATTTGGTATGGCAATGGGGAACCTTTTTCCCAAGTTAATATTAATTTAGACATAATTTCGCAAGCCTATCTGCTAAGCAGATTTCTTCTCTTAATACCGAAGAGCACACCTTAGTGGGAGCTGTCAGTATATTTTAAAAAAATTGTTGATGATTCTTTATTGCCTAATAGAAATTATTAAAATAAATAATATTTTTAACATTAATTTGTCTATCTCTAACCATATATTTTATGGATGGTTCTGAACAAAATGATTTAAAATTATTCAAAATTAATATAAATAAAAAATGTACTGAAAAATTTTCATTTTTTCTATGAACTCCATTATTCATAACTCCATAATCCAAGAAAGTCAAAATCTTTCAGATAAAATTCTTAGAAAACAACAAGGAACATTTTTTTACAATGCAGAAGAGAATTAACTGCCAATAACATCGGTTATTTATGGTTTCTGGT
>WNWK01000006.1:1098925-1118925 GCA_009830355.1 Cherax destructor
AATTTTCTCTCTATATGGCGGGCTAAAGCGACAGGGGTTCGAGTTCTCGGCTAGTCGCAGTGTTGTTATTGATTAAATACCACTCGTTCGTGATTACAATAATATATGAACTGTTTGTGGAGAATAGTACACCAAACGGGGAGTAGAATAAAATTAGCTCTGAGTCACCCACACCATCGCATGTCCTCGGATCACAGTAAAACACCTAGCTCTGGTGGGTGCGGGATCTTTGTAGGATTGGGTGGTCCCGTGGGTTAGAGCGTCGTTAATTTTATCTCTCCATGTGGCGGGCTAAAACGACACGGGTTCGAGTCCTTGGCTAGTCGCAGTGTTGTTATTGATACATACATACATTCACTAAGGGATACACACCTTTTGGTGTATATATTCTGTATAACCCTATTAACTTTAAACATAATACAGGGATACCAGATTTTCACCGTGCAATGTTCAGACGGTGTTTTAGCTTATTAGATTTTGATTTTTGTATAGGTTCCATTGGGATCTATGTATTGTATCCTGTGCAAATATTTATATATAGATGTGTCTCTAGGCCAACGATTTTTGACTTGTCTAGGGCCTGCTAAATCTTTAACACTGCTCTGGTAATCAATTACCTACTAAATATTTCATTCTCTGTCCTATATAAGAACTTAAGAATGGAGGAATACTGCAGTAGGCCTATTGGCCCATACTAGGCAGGTTCTTCTCAAACCCAAACCACCTAAATAAAATTATTTGCCCAAGCCATTTTCAAGGCTATCCAAGGAATAAGCTTTGATAACCACTGTAACTCATGTGTAAGTCCCACTCAAATCCACCCCCTCTCACTCATGTATTTATTCAATCTCAGTCTGAAGTTGCCCAATTTCTTAGTTTCAGTGAACGTACTAGGCAGACTGCTCCACTCATCAACTACCCTATTTCCAAACCAATACTTTCTTATATCCTTTCTAAATGTAAACTTATCCAATTTGAATTCAATATTTCGAGTTCTTTCTTGGAGGGATATCCTCAAGACCTTATTAATATATCCCTTGTTTATGCTTGTCTTCCACTTATACATTTCAGTCATGTCTCCCCTCGTCTTCCACTTATACATTTCAGTCATGTCTCCCCTCGTCTTCCACTTATACATTTCAGTCATGTCTCCCCTCGTCTTCCACTTATACATTTCAGTCATGTCTCCCCTCGTCTTCCACTTATACATTTCAGTCATGTCTCCCCTCGTCTTCCACTTATATATTTCAGTCATGTCTCCCCTCGTCTTCCACTTATATATTTCAGTCATGTCTCCCCTCATCCAACCAAGAGTTTAGAAGTGAAACTAATGAATTATCCATATTTAGTTTATTACTGGTGCTATAAGTGTTGTATATGTTTCTTCTATGCTGTGAGCTATGCTGATACCATGACCCACACAACAGGGTATCAAAATAAGTCACAAAAATGGAAATTAGACAAATGGTTTTATAATTGTGGTATCTGCCACTTGTATGGTATAAGCTATGCTTATACCACGAGTCACTCAACGGGGAATTAAAATGAATTAAAAATATGAAGATTGGATATGTAATGGAATAAGATTGTATATGCAACTGAAAGACTAAGATATTAGCAAGGATCTCGTATGCCCTGACCAGTTTTTGGGAGTTGAACTCTACATTTGATTTGATAGTTTTTCTAACCACTTCATACTCATTCTGTTTGAGTCAAAATATTACATAGGTATTGTTGTTGAAAATGGTATAAAATACTAACAAGTTGAATATTAAGACACATGTGCAACAGTTGGGTATCTTTATTGATGAAACGTTTCGCCCACACAGTAGGCTTCTTCAGTCAAATACAAAGGCAGCAGTAGTTATGAAATAAAGATGATGTAATCAGTCCATCAACCTTGAAGAAAAAGTATTTGAGGTGGTCAGTCCCTCTTAACCAAGTAAATTATAGTGGAATTGAACTATTTACACATTAATAATTTTTGATAAGTTCGTTATGTAATTCTTCTAATAGACAAAATTAAGATTTTTTTTTGAGAATTGCTAGTAAAGAATTCTATTTTCCTTCAAATTCTAGAGCTATCACGATGTTAATTCACAGTTCAGTAAATCTGTTATAACTCAATAAGAAATACGCCCCTGTGGTTTAGCGCTTCTATTTGATTATAATAATAATCAATAAGAAATACAAAGATAGGCTATATCTCAGAGCTGCTGTATGATTCTTGTGGTTTCTTTTTGAATATAATAATAATCTCAGAGCTGATGCTTGATACAACCCGGACTATAATGTCAACACAAAATATATTAGATTATATAAACTATGTACAATTATATTATTCTGGCATTAGGTTCCTTAAAGCACTTTTCTGAAAAAGTTTATTCATGTTAATCCCTTGTTTAATTTACTGGCAAAGACGAAATTCAATGCTCAAGGAGAAATTTCTCACCTAATTGTTAGTCAACGAATGTAAGAAATTATGACTGGTGGATCTAATTAAGAGTCCACTGATTAATTAGACACTTGTGCAATATTTGGGTATCATTATTGTGGCTCCATCAGTCCGGAGAAGAATGGTAGAAGATGAGGAATAGTTTGAGGTAATCAGTCCCTCAGCCTGACGTCGACGTGATCAATCCATCAATTTTGATAAAAGTTGCACAAGTTAATCAACTTGACGGTTTTCTAAACTAAATAAGAGGCCACTGGCAGGATTGCATCTTGTTCTTGTTTACACTTCCTTTGAGGAGAATTTTAAGAACCAAGTTGTTTTGGGTACTTGAAAAACTTCAAGTCTTATAAACAGAACCCCTTGGGATCCTTCCTACATATAAGTTATTATTATAAACATGATCCCTAGGTAAGTTCCTGGTATTTTGTTATCATTTAAGGCACTGAATTTCCACGGTGACTCGAACAAGCTCAGTGGAGATGTCAAGTAATGATATCTAAAGTGAGAAAACTAAATTATTATTAAATTCTTGTAGATATACATTACAGCTACTTATTCCTACATGATAAAGTTGATATAATAACTAAAGAAAATGTCTGGGAAAAACTAAGTTCAATGTAACTATCGACTGTTCACCTCAAGCATTGGAAATATTAAGAAAAATTAATATGGAAATCAAATGTAATGGAAGTTCAACTAAAAGTCCTCTAGATATATTACTCTTGTATGATTACAAGAATGTAATCACATTTGAAATTTAAGCAAATTACCTAACGTTGTATATTTAGGATTAATTACAAATATATTTACCATTTTGGTATATACTGTTGCTGATCAGGCTGAGAAGAAAACCCACAATACTCTAACTGGGACAATTCACAAATAAGCCAGAATTGTAGAGGAAACTTTAAACGACATTTCGGTCTCATACGGAACATTATCAAGTCATTGTAGCTATGAATTGATAATGTTTCACAATGGCTCGAAACGTAGCCTAAAATTTCTTCTCCTGGACCTTATCAAAATAAATGCAAATACTTTGACAATTGTGATGTAATTTTGAGTCATAATGTTTTTAAATGGCCATTTACTAAGTAATGTGGAAAAATGAATTGTTGTGTAAAATGAAAAAAAATTGTGTTATACTTGCATATTTTTCTGGAAGATTTACGTTTTAAAAACTAAAAAAAAAACAATCTGAGAACATTTCGATCCCCACACTGGGTTCCCCACACTGGGTTTCCCACATCTGGGTTCCCCACACTGGGCTCCTCCACACTAAGTTCCAACACTGGGTTTTCTACACTGGGATTCCAACATTGGGATTCCAACACTGGGATCCCAACACTGGGATTCCAACACTGGGATTCCAACACTGGGATTCCAACACTGGGATTCCTACACAGGAATTCTTACTCTGAACGTCCTACATTAGGATTCCTACACTACAACAACAAAAGCAACAAGAACAATATATGCAATAATAGCAAAAGTTCTAGCACCAACAATAATAAGAGCAACAATAACAATAAGAACAGAATCAATAATAACTCAAACAACAATAGCAGCAACGATAATAATAACAAAAACAGTGATAATAACAACAGTAAGAACATCAACAATAATAAAAATAACAGTAATATTATCAACAATAATAGCAGCAACAGTAATAGCAACAACAGGAACAGCACAAACAACAACAGCTGCAGTACTAATGACAGTAACAGTAATAACAGCATCAGTAATAGTACCAACAGTCATAATAGCAACAGCAATAGCAACAACAGTAATAGTAGTAACAGTAATAACAGCATCAGTCATAGTAACAACAGTAACGGTACCAACAGTAATAACAGCAGTAATAGCAGCAGCAACACTAATAATTGTAACAGTAACAGTAGTAACAGAAGTAGCAAAAATAATTGCAACAGTAACAGCTACAATAATAGGACTAATAATAGTAATAAAAGAATTACTAATAGTAGCAACAACAATAGTAGAAGCAACAGTAACAGAAATAGCAGCAATAGTCACAACGGCACAATAATACCAACAACAGAAATAATAGCATCAGCAGGAAAAATAATACCAGCAATAGCAATAACAGCAATAATAGCATCAAGACAAATTAATACTAATAGAAAAATTAATACTAATAACAATAGCATCAATAATAGCATCAACACGAAAAATAATACCAGCAATAGCAATAACAGCAATAATAGCCTCAAGAGAAAAATTAATACTAATAACAATAGCATCAATAATAGCATCAACAGGAAAAATAATACAAGCAATAGCAATAACAGCAATAATAGCAACAAGAGAAAAATTAATACTAATAACAATAGCATCAATAATAGCATCAACAGGAAAAATAATTTCAGCAGGAAAATGTTATCAACATCAATAATATCAACTTTAATCATATCATCAACAACATTAACAATACCATCACCTTCATCAACAGCTACGAATTGCTCCAAATAAAAATAAAAAAATATATAAAATTCCTGGTAAAAGGAGCAGAATAATTACCTACAATATTAGTAATAAAGTAATAAAATAATAGTCTTTAAAAGGCCTATATTTAGGGTCACAGTGGTGGCACATGCTAACCTTCCTAGTGTATAGAAATATTCCTACTTGGATGACTCTTTCTTTTAAAGGTCTGTGTGGTGCAGTGGTTAACACACTGGCCTGCGAGTTTTAGGTTTGATTCCCATCCGTTCCGTGATTTGTGTGCAGTCGTGTTATTTAGATTTCGTGAGTCAGAATGGAACAGCAACAGTACTGTTAGTAATAACGGTGATGAAAGGAACACCAGAGGAGAAAAACAGCAAAGTCAACGGGGCGAGAAGAGGAGTAACATAACAGTAGGAACAGCAACAGTAAAAACAGAAACAGATGAAGGAAGAGAAGCAATAGCGACAATAGGAAAGAGTCACAACAGAAGAACGGTATAAACAGTATAAGAACCAGTAGGATCAATAGCATCAACGCTATTAAATCAAACAATAGCTTAAGTATCAAAAGCTTTAGTAATTTTACTAACAAAGAAAAGGAGAAGAAATAGCAATAATCTGAAGACTATAAAAAACAGATAATAACAGAAGGAAAAATAGAAGAAACACTAGCACAAAAAGCAAAAGCAGAAACAGAGAATAACAACAGAAGGGGTAATAGCAACACTAGCATTAACATCAACAGCAGAAATAGAGAACAGAAACAACAGTGATAATAGCAGAAATAGAGAACAGCAACAGCAAGGATAATAGCAGGAACGGTAGCACAACAGTAACAAGAACAGAGAATAGCAACAGGAAGACTGATAGCAGAAATCTAACCCCAGCTTCACAAGCAACAGGCAACAGCAAGAGTAATAGCAGTAATCTCGCCCTAACTTCCCTAGCAGGAACAGCAGGCAATAGCACCCCATACATATCCAATTCTAAACACAAGTCCAGCTAGCCAAGGTACGATATACAACTATCACTTCCCAACAGGAGAAATGGCCAAACTTTTCTCAAAAAAATCTACCCATTACTGGGGGTGTCTAACTAGGGAAATATTGTCAGTAGGAGGAAGCCAAAACCGGGGGGCCTCGAAATACGTACCTGTTATACGTGCAGGACCTGGTCTAGAAGGGCTAGATAATATCTGTATATATGACTGGAGGGTAGCTGTTGAGGGTGTCAATAATAAGAACATAAGAACATAAGAAAGGAGGAACACTGCAGCAGGCCTGTTGGCCCATACTAGGCAGGTCCTTCACAATCCGTCCCACTAACAGAATATTTGCTCAACCCAATTTTCATAAGAACATAAGAACACAAGAAAGGAGGAACACTGCCTGTATACTACCTGGGGAAGAGTGATGGAGCTACAAGTTTGCTTTCTTCTGTAACTTTTAAGGAATGGTCTTTAATGTCTTGGCTGTGTTGGCGTTAAGCGAAGTTGTGTCTTCTGATAAAGACAAACAATAATGCCTATATGTATGTATATATGTATGTTTATATATATATATATATATATATATATATATATATATATATATATATATATATATATATATATATATATATATATATATATATATATATATATATATATGCAAGACAACCACTATGAAAAAATATAGAGGAATTCCAAGCGCTTTCGTGACTACTCACATTATCAAGGAACTATAACAGGAAAACATGACAAGAAGGCTTATATAAGGGGCGAGACTACACCTCACAGTCACATCACACTAACAAAGACAACACCTCACAGTAGCGTAACATCTCACGACTCTGTGAAGAGGAACATAAGAAAGGACCTGAAACTCTTCCCAAGAATTAAGATTAGTCCAATTTATCATTAAATTCTTCCCAAATTTTATTAATTATAAATGAATCCAATTTATATAAACCAAAAGAAATATTCATATTATTTTCAAAACTGCTTTTAATGAAACATGATTCTATTATATTTCTCTCAACCATGGACTTGCTTGATACAACCTTCTCAGCATTTTGAAAATCAATTGGATGGTTAAAATCTCTCACATGAATAAATAGAGCATTAGAATCTTGTCCAGTTCTAATGCTATATTTATGTTGTTTTAATCTTAGTTCAAGACTTTTACCAGTTTGACCATAATAAACTTTATCACATATTTTACAGGGAATCTTATAGACACATCCGTCAGCATTTTGGGGAATTTTTATCAAAAGTCTTTTACTGTATCAAGATTTTTAAATACAACTTTGATATTAAAATTCTTAAGAAAGGAAGGCATATCAATCAAGTTTTCATGGTAAGGGAGAACCAACATATTTTTGGTTGAATAAGGTTGGTTGTCCCTTTTTGGATTGTAAAAAGTATTCCTAGCTATTTTAAAAGATTTATCAATTATGTTTCTTGGGTATTTTAAATCATTCGCTATTTCATAAATTTTAGAGATTTCTTCATCTATGAACTCTGGACTACAAATACGTAAAGCTCTCAAAAACATTGAAGAAAAAACCGACACTTTAACTCTATCTTGATGTGAAGAGTAATAGTGTACATAGGAACAATTATTTGTAGGTTTTCTGTAAATTTTAAATTTAAAATCAATGTTACCCTTAATAATAAAAACATCTAGGAAGGGCAATGAGTTATTTACTTCGAATTCAACAGTAAAATTTATAGAATGAGCTAAGCTATTTAATTTAACAAGGAAATGGTTTATATCTACATTCTTAGGCATAAGGCACAAAATGATTCATTTATAATTAATAAAATTTGGGAAGAATTTAATGATAAATTGGACTAATCTTAATTCTTGGGAAGAGTTTCAGGTCCTTTCTTATGTTCCTCTTCACAGAGTCGTGAGATGTTACGCTACTGTGAGGTGTAGTCTTTGTTAGTGTGATGTGACTGTGAGGTGTAGTCTCGCCCCTTATATAAGCCCTTCTTGTCATGTTTCCTGTTATAGTTCCTTGATAATGTGAGTAGTCACGAAAGCGCTTGGAATTCCTCTATATTTTTTCATAGTGGTTGTCTTGCATATTTTGATATCACCTGTTTACTGTGATCTTTTTGCATATATATATATATATATATATATATATATATATATATATATATATATATAAATTAAATTTGCGAAGGTCTATACAGGGTCAAAAACTTTCTCCAACATTTCTTAATATGCTCTAAAGTGATTTTTTATAGACGAGTCTTTGCGAGACTTTATATAAGTGATACTCAATGGGGAAAAAATCAATTTGATAAACTCTACGGGATAAGACTGTACCATTTAAAATTGTCTAAAAAAAATAAATACATTTTTCCTCTATATTGCAACATAATGACGCTCAGATGCGTTGGGTAACTTTATTAATAACAACATTTTGCCCACACAGTGGTCTTTAATGAATCGCTGCCTTTATAAGGTCGGCCGTGTGGGCGAAACCCTGTGGTTAATAAAAGGGATTCACTTTACTATTCGTCACTTAGTTGCATATTCATCAACTTTTGTTGAATAGCTGGAACAATACCATAACTGGAACAATACCATAGCTGAAACAACACCATATCTGGAACAATACCATAGCTGGAACAATACCATAGCTGGAACAATACCATAGCTGGAACAATACCATAGCTGGAACAATACCATAGCTGGAACAACACCATAGCTGGAACAACACCATAGCTGGAACAATACCATAGCTGGAACAATACCATAGCTGAAACAACACCATAGCTGGAACAATACCATAGCTGGAACAATACCATAGCTGGAACAATACCATAGCTGGAACAATACCATAGCTGGAACAATACCATAGCTGGAACAATACCATATCTGGAACAATTCACAAATAACAAACTCTTAAGACGAAAAAGTTTTAAACGGCGTTTTCTACAAATCATATAAATAATTGTTAGTAAAATAATTTAATCACGTATCCGAAAAATTATATTAGACAAACATTATGTTCATTATAATAAATGCTAATTCTTCTCATTAACATATTTCAGTGTTTATTAAATATAATGTAATAAATACTTATAAAATAAGCGCAAAAAATTATCAAAATATATTGAAAATATTTAGAGAATTATAATATATTAAATTTATAAAAAAAAACGATATTGATAATAAATTAATATAATCATTTCTGATCATAACTATAGATGATTATTTAAAAAAATATTAATATAGATAATATATAATGATTTAAAAATAGATTATTATTAACGAGGATTACTTGATTATTATAGATAGTTGCTGCTGATTACGAATAAGAATAATCCTGAAAATTGTAAAGTAATTTAAATATGTAAAATCTGACCATTTGCAATGTATTTTAATTTTCAAAGTAACGGCTCTCGTGTTGAAAAAAATCTGGGAAGTAATAATTAATTGACCATTTTCTCTTATATTTTTTATTGCAATTGCATTAATAATAATAATAATTATTATTAGTAGTAGTAGTAGTAGTATTGTTATTATTGCAAGTTCAATAAGAAATGTTAATAATAATAATTATTATTATTATTATAATACAAAAAAAATAATTTCCTGAAGTCTCTTTAACCCCCCAAAAAAAAAATCTTTTACTAAAACGACAAAATAAAAAATATATAAAACCGTGATTTTTTTTAAATCGAAAAAATAGATGTTTTTTTAATTAATTAGTTATTATAATTATGTTCCAAAAAAACGTTAAAGTTAATTTGAAATGTTTTTATTTTAAATATATAACAAATGTAAATAATTTTATTAATAAATTTTAATTCAAAATAATGAGTTTTTTATATAAAAATTTAATACAATAATTAAAAATTAATGCGTAATGATATTTAAACTTTAAAATATATTAAAAAAAATTGGAAACTTTATATCATATATAAAAAAATAGAGACGAAATAAGGTACAAATAAAATGAAACAAGAGAGACGTTTTAAAAGTTTTATTTAAAAAGTAAAAAACAATTCTGTAATATTCCAGCTGGGGTGAGGAGCTGTTGTTGTTGTTAGTGTTGTTGCTGCTGTTGTTAGTGTTGTTGCTACTGTGGGTGTTGCTGCTGTTGTTAGTAGTGTTGCTGTTGTTGTTAGTGGTGTTGCTGCTGTTGTTAGTGGTGTTGCTGTTGTTAGTGGTGTTGCTGTTGTTAGTGGTGTTGCTGCTGTTGTTAGTGGTGTTGCTGCTGTTGTTAGGGGTGTTGCTGCTGTTGTTAGTGGTGTTGCTGCTGTTGTTAGTGGTGCTGCTGCTGTGGGTGTTGTTAGTGGTGTTGTTGTTGTTAGTGGTGTTGCTGTTGTTAGTGGTGTTGCTGCTGTGGGTGTTGTTAGTGGTGTTGCTGTTGTTAGTGGTGTTGCTGCTGTTGTTAGTGTGTGCTGGTGTTTAGTGTGTGCTGTTGTTAGTGGTGTTGCTGTTGTTAGTGGTGTTGCTGTTGTTAGTTGGTGCTGCTGTTGTTAGTGGTGCTGCTGTGTTGTGTTAGTGGTGTGCTGTTGTTAGTGGTGCTGCTGTGTTAGTGGTGCTGTTTAGTGGTGTCTGCTGTTGTTAGTGGTGTGCTGTTGTTAGTGGTGTTGCTGTTGTTAGTGGTGTTGCTGCTGTTGTTAGTGGTGCTGCTGTTGTTAGTGGTGTTGCTGTTGTTAGTGGTGTTGCTGCTGTTGTTAGTGGTGCTGCTGTTGTTAGTGGTGTTGCTGTTGTTAGTAGTGTTGTGCTGTGGGTGTTGTTAGTGGTGTTGCTGTTGTTAGTGGTGTTGCTGTTGTTAGTGGTGTTGCTGCTGTTGTTAGTGGTGCTGCTGCTGTGGGTGTTGTTAGTGGTGTTGCTGTTGTTAGTGGTGTTGCTGTTGTTAGTGGTGTTGCTGTTGTTAGTGGTGTTGCTGTTGTTAGTGGTGTTGCTGTTGTTAGTGGTGTTGCTGTTGTTAGTGGTGTTGCTGTTGTTAGTGGTGTTGCTGCTGTTGTTAGTGGTGTTGCTGCTGTTAGTGATGTTGCTGCTGTTGTTAGTGGTGTTGCTACTGTTGGTGTTGCTGTTGTTGTTAGTGGTGTTGCTGCTGTGGGTGTTGTTAGTGGTGTTGCTGTTGTTAGTGGTGTTGCTACTGTTGGTGTTGCTGTTGTTGTTAGTGGTGCTGCTACTGTGGGTGTTGTGGCTGTTGATGCTATTGCTAGTGGCGCAGCTGCTGTTCTTGCTGTTGTTAGTGGTGTTGCTGCTGTGGGTGCTGTTGCTGGTGGTGTTGCTGTTGTTAGTGGTGTTGCTGTTGTTGATGTTGTTATCATTATTTTTGTTGTTACTGTCGTTATTATTATTATTATAATTATTATTATTATTTTTATTATTAATATTACTGTTGTTGTTGCTGGTGGTGGTGGTAGTGGTGGTGCTGCTGCTACTGTTGCTGCTGTTACTGTTGCTGCTGTTGCTTTTGCTCCTGCTGCTCTGGAGCGATGAATTTCCTGTGATATGAAGATCGATGCTGTCGTTCTATTTTATCATGAAGGATTATACAAGAGTAAATCCTTGCCATGTCCAGCTCCCCCGTTGGCCTGTTATTCTCCTGTTCTCCTCTCTGCTATTCTCCTCTCTGTTGTACTCTCTGTTATCCTATCTCTTGTCCTCATTCTGTTGTCCTTGTCCTCTTCTCTGTTGTCCTCTCTTATTATCCTGTTGCCCTTCTCTCGGTTGTCATTCTTTCTGGTATTATTCTGTTTTCCTTTCTGTTTTTACAGAGTATTGTAGGGCGGTGGCACCACTCCCTCAGCCAGAGGCTGGTGCCACTGTGCTGCCATACTCAGAAAAAACTTACCCTATTTCTCCTGTTGCTGCCCTTGCAACATTGCACAGCTCCTGATGACGCACTGATAAGAGTGAAAGTACTTAAGCTAAAGATTTTCACCCCTTTTCCCCGTTGCTTGTCTATTACTGAACATCCAAGCGTTTTCATAATTTCTCACATTATGAAGGACATGTAATTATAATAGCACAGTAGAAGGCTTATAAGGCTGAGATGTCACCTCACCTACGATATTACATCTGTCCCAATATGATTCGAGTGGGAAATTTCAAGGACCTGTCACGCATAGCTTAAATTCTTCCCAAATTTCATTAATTATTAATGAATCTAAGTTGAATTACCTTAAACTATTATTCATTTTAAAATAAATATTGTTTTTGATTCCGTTATATTTCTCTCAACCATAGATCTGCTTGATACAAATTTCTAGGCCTTTTTAAAATCAACTGGGTGGATGAAATTTCTCATATGAATAAACAGAGCATTAGACTCTTGTCCAATTCTAATGATATATTTATGTTGTTGTAATCTTTGTCCAAGACCTTTTCCAATTTGCCCGTAATGAACTTTATTAAATTTCTTTACAAGGAATCTTGCAAACAGCCATCAGCATTTTTGGGGGAGAATTTTTTAATCCATTTTTTTTACTGTATCAAGGTTTCTAAATACAACTTTGATTTTATAATTCTTAAGTAGAGAAAATATATCAAGGTTTTCAAGGTAAGAGAGAACCAAAATACTCTTGGTTGGATATAACTGTTTTCCCTTATTTGAATTGTAAAATGTATTTCTAGGAATTTTAAAATATTTATCGATTAAGTATTTTGGGCATTTTAAATCATTAGCTATTTCATAAATCTTCAAGATTTCTTCATCTATGAATTCATCTTAATCTATGAGTTCTCAAGAACATGGATGAGTATACAGAAAGTTTAACTCTATCATGACGTTAAGAATAACAGTGCACATAAGAGCAGTTATTTATTGGTTTTCGTAGCTTGGAAAATTCCACTGGTTTATCCAGTGGAATTAATATAAGTAAGAGGATTGTTTATAGTTCTATACCTGGAGTATACCTGGAGAGGGTTTCGGGGGTCAACGCCCCTCGGCTCGGTCTGAGACCAGGCCTCAAAATTTTCACAATTGTCCCTAAAGATTTTTTAAGTCTCATGAAAATCTTATTAATAATAAAAATTTGCATAGTACTAAAGCAGACAAAATAAATTCAATAGTAATTTTAAAAAATACTGATTACCCAGGTAAAATTAATAATCTCTTAGATGATACAGATACTTATTCAAAACTTAGAAAGAATCCCTTAGATTCATTTAATAGTAACTTTAAGAAATAAAAATAAAACGAGTAATTAAAGGCAAAGATGAACTAATTAAAAAAAATCATGACCATCAATCTATCTTTACCCTATATGTATGGATTAATAAAAACGTACAAACAAGGTAATCCAACCAGACCTATTATTAGCTCCATAGGTTTAGTTACCTATAAATTATCTAAATGGCTAGTAGATATTTCAAGTCTAATTGTTCGGAAAAATTCTAATTTTAATGTTAAAATAATACTGATTAGGTACCTTGACTGGTTTAATATTGATTAGGTACCTTGACTGGTTTAATATTGATTAGGTACCTTGACTGGTTTAATATTGATTAGGTACCTTGACTGGTTTAATATTGATTAGGTACCTTGACTGGTTTAATATTGATTAGGTACCTTGACTGGTTTAATATAGATCAGGTACCTTGACTGGTTTAATATTGATTAGGTACCTTGACTGGTTTAATATTGATTAGGTAACTTGACTGGTTTAATCACAATATGGTTGGTTTTGACGTCACTTTGTTTACAAAAGTTCCAGCTGATGATTTGTTAAGTACCTAAAATCATTCAGCTTATTAAATTTTGAATTGTTGATGCAAAATTTGGGTTTAATGGTGAGTTTTCCACTTGGAACTTTGGTATGGCAATGGGAAACCCTCTCTCTCTCACCTGTCTTTAGCAATTTATACATGGAATATTTCGAAACAAGTTTGCTTAACATATTTGTCCAATAGAGCTTTGTGGTACAGATATTTTGACCATGTTTTATGCCTAATGCCTAAGAATATAGATATAAACCATTTCTTTGTTGATTGAAACAGTCTACCAAAATTAAGGACTATCACTTCTATCTAGTGTGAAAAGTTCTCAATTTTTTTAACCATGTGTCTATATTAATAGCATTGCTAAGCTCTATGACTTCTCTCAGTTATTGAATAAGACACAAGGGCAAAAGATGGCCATCTTTGTAGTCGAAACTGCAGGCTTTTTCAGTCGAATACAGCTGTAGCTATTTATTATTATTATTATTATTATTATTATTATTATTATTATTATTATTATTATTATTATTATTATTATTATTATTATTATTATTATGGAGCACATAGCACCTGGGAATGAGAGATAATCAGGAATGATCCAAGGAAATAGAGATGTCCAATTCCTTGGATCAAGAGCCACTCACCAGCATCAAGGACCTTCTTTGAGTTTCGTCTATCGATATTTCCTTTCAGCTGCGCATTTACACGGTATCCAATGTCACCAAAATGTTCAAATGTTCACAGAAATGTTTACATTTTCAATATAATTCATTAAAGTTTTCAGGAATGTTTCATCACGAATTGTTATGTTCCATTCTAAAAATATTAATCTGCAAAAAAAAGGGGAAAAAAATACTTGTAAAATGTTTAATATTCGATATAATTTAACACAGGTTTTAGGTCCATGGTTTAACACAGGTTTTAGGTCCATTGTTTACCACAGGTTTTAGGTCCATGGTTTAACACAGGTTTTAGGTCCATGGTTTAACACAGGTTTTAGGTCCATGGTTTAACACAGGTTTTTGGTCCATGG
Source organism: Cherax destructor (assembly GCA_009830355.1). Classification (NCBI taxonomy): domain Eukaryota; kingdom Metazoa; phylum Arthropoda; class Malacostraca; order Decapoda; family Parastacidae; genus Cherax; species Cherax destructor. The sequence continues at coordinate 1,113,566 of WNWK01000006.1, forward strand.
TTTAACACAGGTTTTAGGTCCATGGCTTAACAGGTTTTAGGTCCATGGTTTAACACAGATTTTAGGTCCATGGTTTAACACAAGTTTTAGATCCATGGTTTGTATGTCAAAAATTATATATATAATAAGTTGGGTATCTTTATTATTGATTGAAACCTTTCGCCTACACAGCAGGCTTCTTCAGTCAAATAACAGAAGCATCAGGAGTACTAGCGAAGTAAGGAATCAGTCCTCCAACCTTGAAAAAATACTTTTCGAGTCGTTGGAGAGTGTAAACATATCTGGGCATTTGGGGCCACTTCTAATTTTTATATATTTTGATAAAGTGCGACTTCTTCAGTTGTGTTCGCCAGTAGATGCTAAGGTGCAAGTTATTCTTGCATCTAGTCTACAGTCACTTGATGGTCCACACATCTAGTTTCCATCTTCCTTCTGTGACCAAGAAAGCTTCTTATAAATGTGCTATCATATTACTCATGGTTTACTCATGAATAAGACATATGTGCAACATTTTTGGGGGGCAATATGCCCAGGAGTTGCACATGTGCCTTATTCATTGACATGTCTTATATATCGTGTGTCTTATTCATTCTGTCTTATTCATCACAAAGGCGTAAAGCCCAGACGTGGTAAATAGACATTTAATGAAATCTTTATCGGTACAACGTTTTATCAAGTACTGGGCTTTATAAAGCCCAGATGTGTAAAACGTAGCGCTAATAAAGACTTATCTGATTGTCTCTTTAGTAATCACAAAAAGGGTGAAGTTCGAACCCGTGGGTGGAGAGTCCTGTGACTGGTTTGCTATCGCGTTACTGCCTTGTAAATTTCTTTAAAATGCACCGTCTCCAAATTGTGGCTCTTAAGCGTACACGCTGAGCATGTTTCTCTAGATAATCTCTAAACTTTTACAGCCATTTTACCCTTCGGTATAGAAAGTAGTTGGCATCTCGTCTCATTAACCTCGGCTGTAGTAAATTTCTTCAAGTACTCTGTTTATAAATCAGTGGGCCATCAAGAATGAATTATGTGACGATTTGGGAGACGGTTTTTTAGATGGTTCGTGAGGAATTTTTAGAGCAGAAGCTTTCTCTTTCAATGCAAATGCACTGAAAGTGTTACTTTAGATACATGCATGAAAATTTTATCAACACTTGACAGTCTTCCAACTGTATCTGCAATATCCAATGGAGTCAGTAAATGATTAGGCAATAATGAAAACATCTGCGTCGTACCAGCAAATCACGATTGACCTGGAGCCTTCTTGGCAGGCTAGTGTTCCATGAAGTTGTGTTCGCCTACCTACTGCATCATGCATACTCTGAAGTTCATTAAATTCACCTGCCGTTATCCTGGAGTCCTTAACTTCACAAGTAACACAAAGGTATTTTGATCACATCTAAGAAATCTTCGTTGTCACATAATCTGTCATCTCGTTATGTGCTGAAGCAGTTGGTCAGATTCTTCTTACCTTCGACATTATCTCAGAGGTTCCTTTTAGAAAACTCACTGCAGACATCAATATCAAGATGTCTATTACCACCTGTTTCCTTCAGGATTATGGATAGCGATGTCAGGGTGATGTCAATGAGTTCTGATCACCAGGAAGTTTGTGAATTAGATTCAGGCCTTTAAATACCCCTACAACACCTGTCACCATTTGATCTATTGAAGCGCTGTGTTAGTTTGGAGTAATCAGTTATTCGTTGTGATGAAGGTCTATAGTAAAGGGCGAAATAGATTAGACATGTCTTCAGGCATTTCAAAACTTCTTGTTTATGCAGTAACTATTGTAATTCCTATTAAATCTTTGCTAATATTCTTCCATTACTTGCAATGGATGTTACCTTGGGCAGATTACTGGTCTTCAATTTCTTCAGATTTAGATAGTCATGACATTTCTTTGATGGGATGTCCTTCAGTCTTTCTTCCACAAAGGTACTGTAACCAGTTTCACCATTCCGAAAGCCTGCATGCGATTCCTGGCTGCGTGTGTCGGAGCTTTCAGGGCTGTTAAAATATTCACGATTGGCTGTGATTCACTAAATGGGTTGACCCAACGTTAAGAAGATTGACTCTTGATGACACAGCCTCTCCATCCTTCTCCTCCCTTGATTAATTAAGGTCTCTGAGCACAATTGGGTTCGGAAAAACACTTAATGTATAAATTCAGGAAATTTATTATAAGGGAACGTTTCGCCATGAGTGGCTTCTTGTGTCTGAAGAAGCCACTCCTGGCGAAACGTTCCCTATAATAAATGCCCTGAGCTGTACACAAGTGTCTTTTTCGCAATGTTTTTTTTTTTAAGGTTGCGTTTACTATTACTCTTAGATTCCTAGTACCTCTGCAGAGTCCTGACTTAGGACTTACCTCTGCTATTTACTGACATTAACTTCTATGGTTTTATCTACTGAAATGCGTACGAAAGAATTATCATTTGATTTCTGAATAGACAAGTAACCTTCCATGAACTTCCAATACACTCTATGATGATCCGGTTTCTACGATGTTATTTTAGCCAAGTAGACACGTAGGTAGCTGGCGTAATTTATCTTCTTATACGCAAAGCACCATGGTATTATTGGCAGTATAGCGTATATATGTAGATGGTAATTCCCTTCACATAGTAGGGTCACTACTACATGTTAACTATGTCTAGATAAGTCATCCAGAAGGCTGACACATCGATATTGGAATGCATGAGAAAATTAAGACATTCTTTTTTGATCAAGCTTAGCTGAATGAACGATGGGACTTCTAAAACTAGTTCTAGCTGTAATTGACAGCTAGAACGTCTAATATTTGCAAGATATTAACAAGCATTGTGTTCTTCATTGCTTTCACCCGTACTAAGAACTGTGTCCATGCATATCTCATCATGACTTTACAGATCCATGTGAGGCTCTCTTGTATATTTTGCTATTCATTATGCCAGGCATTAACCCTATTGCAAGTATGCCAGAGTCAATATACAGATCGTGAAACACAGTTTCATGGACACGTTTACCAAAACTGTAGAGGGAATTGCATTTAGTATGGAAAGGCCCTTAAATGTAATATAATACAGTGGACCCTCGGTTTTCGTTCACCTCCAAACTCGAACAATTATGTAAGTGTATTTTTATAAGAGCTTCTGTAAGTGTATTTTTAAGGGTCTAAAACGACTAATCTAATTTACATTTGTCCTTATGGGAACAAATTCGTTCGGTAACAGCACTTGAACAGCATTCTGGAAAGAATTTTGAACGAAAACCGAGGGTCCACTGTACTTTAATACTGTGAAGCAGACAATGGTGTCATAAGCTATGTTTACATTATAGCTTGTACTTATTTTGAATCTCTCTCCAACTTGGTATATTTTGATGACTGGAATCATCTTGTCTTGAAAGTAACTATATTGTCTTGTGATTTCTGGGATTCTTCCTGCATGTCAAACTCAGCTGTATCGTCCACAGATGCTGCCTCAACACTACCAACAATAACATATATTGGAAGCTCATAATCTGTTGTACAAAATTATGTTTTTCAATTTTTATTATTGTTCTTAGAAAAAAATGACTTATCCATAAATTCTGCATCAGGTTTTTCTCCTGTTATATTTCTTCGACTATATTCTTAAGTATTTTTTAGTCTTCTTATATAAATAATTTTAACTTGATGGTTAAAATATTCATAAGAAAAGTTCATTTGTGTGGTATAATGTATTGTTGAATATATTCAAAGAAATCCTTGTTTACTTGGTATAATGTCTTGTTGAAAACATTCAAAGAAATCCTTGTTTACTTGGTACAATGTCTTGTTGAATATATTCAAAGAAATCCTTGTTTACTTGGTATAATGTCTTGTTGAATATATTCAAAGAAATCCTTGTTTACTTGTTATAATGTCTTGTTGAATATATTCAAAGAAATCCTTGTTTACTTGGTATAATGTCTTGTTGAATATATTCAAAGAAATCCTTGTTTACTTGGTACAATGTCTTGTTGAATATATTCAAAGAAATCCTTGTTTACTTGGTATAATGTCTTGTTGAATATATTCAAAGAAATCCTTGTTTACTTGGTACAATGTCTTGTTGAATATATTCAAAGAAATGTTTGCTTACTTCTGCTTCAGCAGTTGTGCAAAATACCCACAGAGAAAAAATAGTGAAATTCCAATAGCTTGAAATTTCAATATTTTATCTCTGACTTATTTTGGGACACTGTGATGCTATTGCTTCAGCAGTTGTTTGAGGATCTCATCTTGTAAGTCCTCAAAATAATGTTCATTCTTCTCGGATATTGTACACAGTTGTAGCAAGAGTCATGTTAGCGTGTTTCTACTGCTGTGATATGCCGGTGATTCTTAATATATTGGCACCATCTCTGCTACTTTAAATATGATTATTGTTCTCTACTGGATGTTTTTAGTGCTTTTGTTATCTTCCCTATTCCTCCTGTCTTCCAGTGTTATCAGGATGAGTTAATTTAACCTCTCCTCGTAAGACAAACCCCTCAACTCCAGGACTAGTCTTGTTGCAAACCCAATTTCTTGACGTGTTTGACCGAGTGGGGGTTCCACACTGGTGCTGCATACTCCAATATGGGCCTGACGTACACGGTGTACAGTGTCGTGAATGACTCCTTATTTATTGTAGAAATATGTTGGGTAAAAGGACACAAGTGCATTTAATGTGACATTTTATTGTGGCAACGTTTCGCTCTCCAGGAGCTTTGTCAAGCCTACACAACTTTAAAACTCCAGACACCCATTCTCCCGTAACGGCTTGACAGAGTTCCTGGAGAGCGAAACGTTGCCACAATAAAATGTCACATTAATTGCACTTGTGTCCATTTACCTAACACCTTACTTAGATTTCGAAACGTTGTTCTCAGGTTTGCAAGCGCCTGTATGCTGCAGCAGTTATTTAGTTGATGTACGCCTCAGGAGATGTGCTTGATATGATGCTCACCCCAAGATTCTTTTACTAGAGTGAGTTTTGCAGCCTCTGACCTCTTAGACCGTACTCCGTCTGTGGTCTCCTTTGCCCTTCCGAAAGCTTCATAACTATGCACTTGCTGGGGTTAAACTCCATCCCTCTCTCACCCCTGTCTTCTGTTACCTTGTCATAGAACTCCAATAGGTTTGTGATGCAGGATTTTCATTCCCTGAAGCCGTGCTGGTTGTCTTGTATTAGTTCAGTCCGTTCTAGGTATTCCACTACTCTTTTCCTAATAATCTTCTCCATAACTTTACATTCAATACATATCAGCGATACTGTGTGTGTGTGTGTGTGTGTGTGTGTATGTATGTATGTGTGTGTGTGTGTTGTGTGTGTGTGTGTTGTTGTGTATGATGTGTGTGTGTGTTGTAGTTG
>WNWK01000006.1:1121425-1133925 GCA_009830355.1 Cherax destructor
ACAACTCTATGACTGAAGAAATACTTCCTAATATCTCTATGGTTCATCTAAGTCTTCAAATTCCAACTGTGTCCCCTTGTTGCTGTGTCCCATCTCTGGAACATCCTGTCTGTCCACCTTGTCGATTCCTCTTCAGTATTTTATATGTCGGTATCATATCCGCCTATGTCTCCTGTCTTCAAGTGTCGCCAGGTCGATTTCCTTTAACCTCTCCTAGTAGGACAATCCCCTTAGCTCTGGGACTAGTCTTGTTGCAAACCTTTGCACTTTCTCTAATTTCTTGACGTGCTTGACCAAGTGCAGGTTCCAAACTGGTGCTGCATACTCCAGTATGGGCCTGACGTACACCGTGTACAGAGTCTTGAACGAATCCTTACTAAGGTATCCGAACGCTATTCTCAGGTTTGCCAGGCGCCCATATGCTGCAGCAGTTATCTGGTTGATGTGCACATCAGGAGATGTGCTCGGTATTATATTCACCCCAAGATCTTTTTCCTTGAGTGAGGTTTGCAGTGTTTGGCCAATTAGACTATACTCTGTCAGCGGTCTTATTTGCTCTTCCGCGATCTTCATGACTCTGCATTTGGCAGGGTTAAATTCAAGGAGCCAGTTGCTGGACCAGGCTTGTAGCCTGTCCAGGTCTCTTTGTAGTCCTGCCTGATACTCATTAATTCTCCTCATTAACTTCACATCATCTGCAAAGAGGGACACTTCTAAGTCTATCTCTTCCGTAATGTCATTCACATATACCAAAAACAGCACAGGTCCACGGACTGACCCTTGTGGAACCCCGCTCGTCACAGGCGCCCACTCTATCACCTCGTCACGTACCATTACTCATTGTTGCCTCCCTATCAGATATTCTCTGATCCATTGCAGTGCCTTTCCTGTTACGTGTGCCTGATCCTCTAGCTTTTGCATTAACCTCTTGTGAGGAACTGTGTCGAACGCCTTTTTGCAGTCCAAGAAAATGCAGTCTATCCACCCCTCTCTCTCGTGTCTTACTTCCGTTTCCTTGTCATATAACTCCAGTAGTGTATGTGTGTGTGTGTGTACTCACCTAATTGTGGTTGCTGGATATCACCCACTTTTAATCGCAAAATTGATTCAATATATTATAAAAAAAAAACGGAACAAAATAAAAATTGAAAATAATATTTTTTTTTAAATTTTAAAAGTGAGCATATAGGCAGCGAGGCCAATGTATAAGCGACGTATATTGTGTATATTGTGAAGTATATACACAAATACACACACCCTGCGTGATGTGATCGGGGGTTTAGTATAAAAGAAAACCTCTCTTTTTCTCTTTGGTCGTAAGATTGAAAGCCTATGGCGCTGTGTGTCCCCCACGGATTTATTGCTCCCCCTTTGAATGTAATAATAATTCAGGCTTGAAAAAAAGAACGACAACACCCAGTTTCGTATTGATCATCGGAACTATTCTGTCTGTGTACAGTCATGCACATTTTTGAATGTATATATATATATATATATATATATATATATATATATATATATATATATATATATATGCAAAAAATCAAATAAAACAGGTGATATCAAAATATAAGACAAGAAACAGTTATCACTATGAGAAAAATAGAAAGAAGATTCCAAGCTTCGTGACTACTCATTATCAAGGAACTATAACAGGAAACATGACAAGAAGGGCTTATATAGGGCGAGACTACACTCAGTCCATCACACTAACAAGACTACACCTCACAGTAGCGTAACATCTCACGATGTTACGTGAGATGTTACGCTACTGTGAGGTGTAGTCTTTGTTAGTGTGATGTGACTGTGAGGTGTAGTCTCGCCCCTTATATAAGCCCTTCTTGTCATGTTTCCTGTTATAGTTCCTTGATAATTTGAGTAGTCACGAAAGCGCTTGGAATTTCTTCTGATTTTTTCATATATATATATATATATATATATATATATATATATATATATATATATATATATATATATATATATATATATATATATATATGGGTGTTAATGTTGCAGTTTTATAACTGTAATGTAAAACACGCCTCTGGCAAGACAGTGATGGAGTGAATGATGGTGAAAGTTTTTCTTTTCTGCCACCCTGCCTTGGTGGGAATCGGCTGATGTGTTAATAATAATAAATATTATATATATATATATATATATATATATATATATATATATATATATATATATATATATATATATATATATTAAACTTGCGATTTGGCTTAAATAACAACGCTCTTCTTGCCGAATAAAGCAAGGGAAAAACTGTGTATGCAATAATTTTGCAAAAATCATTCTGAATCTAACGGAAAAAAATATATTTCATTGTGTTTGTTTATTATTAAATTATTGTATATAAACTCTAGCTCTATTTATTGGAATACATTCTTATTCTATTTAATTTTTAATAAAATTTTGATTATTTTGATTTTACCTATTATTATATTCATGGGGAGCCCCAAAACCCGTAGGGATCTTTTTAGCAATTAAAATCATTTTTATGCTCCTCTGAAGCGTTGAATCTGCTCCAGCAAAGACGCATTTCCTTGGGCACTCTACGGGTTTTTTTTTGTGAGAAGGTAAACCCATATGGGGGATTCAGCTGAAGGAGTAGTGGAGGCTCGATCACCCTTTCCGGTAACAGTGACCACATTTCTGACCAACCAGGATGCAGGCAATCGCCCATTCCAACACGAACTTTTAAAAACTGACTCCGTAGGTCAACTCCATCAAGTCTCATCTGGACGTCAATGTTTGCTGGGCTGACCACTTCAGTTTTAATATCCATTATCCTTTATTCCTTTGTTTTATATCTATCCTTGGAGAGGTGGGTAAGGATTTGCTCAGCCTCACTAACTTGGTTCATCTGTGTGTGGCTTGGTGCTCTGTGTGTGGCTTGGTGCTCTGTGTGTGGCTTGGTGCTCTGTGTGTGGCTTGGTGCTCTGTGTGTGGCTTGGTGCTCTGTGTGTGGCTTGGTGCTCTGTGTGTGCTTGGTGCTCTGTGTGTGGCTTGGTGCTCTGTGTGTGGCTTGGTGCTCTGTGTGTGGCTTGGTGCTCTGTGTGTGGCTTGGTGCTCTGTGTGTGGCTTGGTGCTCTGTGTGTGGCTTGGTGCTCTGTGTGTGGCTTGGTGCTCTGTGTGGGCAAAACGTCGTTTAGAAATATATTATTTGAGGCATACAATAACGAGAAACTAATAAGTAAGACGAAACGTAGAGATAAATGAGAATAATTATGTTACAACCTCAAATGAATTCTCCAAGGGAACCTTTATTTCGCACGTTTCGGTCCTGAAATCTTGAAGTGATGTAAATCTAAGGACCGAAAAGTCTTCAGTTTGTGTATTTTTCCCATCTTAGTTGCAGACTTTTACTTCCTTCTTACTTCCAGTCAATAAAATTTACATATAACCTGTACTTACTATCATTCCTGTATCGTATCTCATTCCATTACATACCAAAGGACTGAAACAAGCAGTTCATGCCCAAAACAGAGCAGATTAAGCTTACTCTGCTCTAACTGGCATAAATACAACTCTACAGTGCTCTACAGTAACTCTAAAAGTTTACACACTGCCTTAATACGTCTTACTTATCACATTATTTTTATTGTGCTCCCTCACCTTCGTGTGTTAGTGTGACTTGTAAATGGTCTAAGTCGAACCAAAACTTCATTTACATAAAAGCATCACTGTTGACATAGCAAGATTTCAATTGCCGTACTGAAATTACCTTTGCAAGCCATCATTATTATCTTCCTGTAGCTCAATGATCTTACACTGTGAAGGCATATATCCTCATCTGTTCTATCGTCTATTCATGCAGTCTATTGTACTGTATTTTTGTATCATTTTGGTAAATAAATATGTTGCTTCTTGTTTGTAGTTGTTGGTGTTTTTGTTTCTTCCATGTTATAATCTGATCTAAGTGTTTGTTTGTTATGGCTTAAGCATTCAATATGCGACGACTAGAATAATTTATTAAAGAAACGTTTCGCCCACTAGGACCATACCCCAAGGACGAAAGCCTACGTAAAACCCCCATGGACAATAAGGAAAGCTTTCGTTCTAGAGGTTTAGTTTTTGTCATTTAAAATTAAGTCCTTTCTAAAATTTTCTCTTATACATTTAAAGAAATATATTTTTCATTTAAATTAATGTAAAAATTAATAATTTTGTACCAAAAGAACCTTAGGAAACTTACCTAACCTTATTATAACAAACGCAATTTAATTTAGCCTTATCCAACTAAATATGTTTTAGATAAGTTTACAATAATTTAATAATAAACAAACACAATGAAATATACTTTTTCTCATTAGGTTCGGAATGAATTTTGCGAAATTATTGCATACACAAATTTTCGCTTGCATTATTCGGCAAGAGAGGGATGCTATTTAAACCAAAATCGCTAGTTTTACCTATTCGGCACTATATATATATATATATATATATATATATATATATATGGATAAATATATAGATAGTATAGATAGACAGTAAGAGATACACATCTATAATTGGATATACACTGAAATATACATATTTCGTTATCTATGCATCGAAATATACACAATTCCCAGTATGTATACACTAAGAGGCGTATATATCACAGTACATATAAAGTGAGAGATTCTTATCTTTCAGTATATATGTTCTGAGATGTGTGCATCTCTCATTGTATGTACACAGAAAGATGTGCATGTCTCAGCGTGTATATACACTGCTGAGCCAGAGATAGGGGACTTGTCTCACCAGCAGCGCCACAGCGACCGTTCCCTGCACTACCTTAAACAGGTCGCCACGACACCATTCACACACACAACACTACAAAAACACCCCCAGGTAATCGGAATTTGACCTCCGTGAGAGTAAACATGATTTATAAATTTAAAATCAGCATGGTTGATAAATCTCTCGTCTGGGGAGAGGAATCCACGACCCTCTGAAAAAGGGGGCCCAACCCCCAGAGAAAGGCCCTCCCTTTTCCCCTAAACCAGTTCCCACCAAGGGGTAAAAAATTATCTTTCTCACAGGCGGGTGCCCGCCCCTACATATGAAGGAATCTCCGCCTCTCGACCCTTTGCCCTTCCCCCTAGACAAAGGGAAAACCAGGCTCGCCCCTTTCCCCCCTAGACACACAAAAGGCAACGTGCGAAGATCTTAAAGTTCTGTTCTCAATGGTGGAGCTGAACACAAATAACCGCAAGGAATAACTGATGTGTGTGTGTGTGTGTGTGTGTGTGTGTGTGTGTGTGTGTGTGTGTGTGTGTATGATTACCAATTAGTAGTTAGAGAATAGGAACTAAGAATGTGGTTAACGGTATTCTTTTCTTCATTACAGCTTCAGTCTTAAGTGGTTGTTGTTACTGTTACTTTCTCCAGTGGTTGTAGTTACTGTTACTTTCTCCAGTGGTTGTAGTTAATGTTACTTTCTCCAGTGGTTGTAGTTACTGTTACTTTCTCCAGTGGTTGTAGTTACTGTTACTTTCTCCAGTGGTTGTAGTTACTGTTACTTTCTCCAATGGTTTAGTTACTTATTCTTTATCCAGTGGTTGTAGTTTTGATGCTTTCTCCAGTGGTTGTAGTTACTTATTCTTTCTCCAGTGGTTGTAGTTCTTGATGCTTTCTCCAGTGGTTGCAGTTTCTGCTACTTCCTCCAGTGGTTGTATATTCTTCTACTGGTTGTAGTTTGTGCTACTTTTCCTAGTGGTTAAACTACCTCCTACTTTTTCCAGTGGTTGTAGTTTCTGCTACCTTGTTCAGTGGTTGTAGTTTCTGCTACTTTCTCCAGTGGTTGTAGTTGCTGCTACCTTGTACAGTGATTGTAGTTACTGCTACCTTGTTCAGTGGTTGTAGTATACACTTAATCCTCCAGTGTTGTAGTATACTCTACCTATTCCAGTGTTGTAGTATACACTACCTACTCCAGTGTTGTTCTACACACTACCTCCTCCAGTGTTGTTCTACACACTACCTCCTCCAGTGTTGTTCTACACACTACCTCCTCCAGTGTTGTTCTACACACTACCTCATCCAGTGTTGTTCTACACACTACCTCCTCCAGTGTTGTTCTACACACTACCTCCTCCAGTGTTGTTCTACACACTACCACCTCCAGTGTTGTTCTACACACTACCACCTCCAGTGTTGTTCTACACACTACCACCTCCAGTGTTGTTCTACACACTACCACCTCCAGTGTTGTTCTACACACTACCACCTCCAGTGTTGTTCTACACACTACCACCTCCAGTGTTGTTCTCACACTACCACCTCCAGTGTTGTTCTCACACTACCACCTCCAGTGTTGTTCTACACACTACCACCTCCAGTGTTGTTCTACACACTACCACCTCCAGTGTTGTTCTACACACTACCTCCTCCAGTGCTGTTCTACACACTACCTCCTCCAGTGTTGTTCTACACACTACCTCCTCCAGTGTTGTTCTACACACTACCACCTCCAGTGTTGTTCTACACACTACCTCCTCCAGTGTTGTTCTACACACTACCTCCTCCAGTGTTGTTCTACACACTACCTCCTCCAGTGTTGTTCTACACACTACCACCTCCAGTGTTGTTCTACACACTACCACCTCCAGTGTTGTTCTACACACTACCTCCTCCAGTGCTGTTCTACACACTACCTCCTCCAGTAGTTATCCTAGTGACCACCTCCTCCAGTATCCCCTTCCAGCACTCCACTAATGTTTTGTGTCAGGTATATTTTCCAACTATTTCTCGGCATCTCGTCTTTCCTGGTTTGAATTGAGGAGTTTTTTTGGCGCCGAAGTACAAAAAAAAAATTCCTTTTCTATATTACAGTATTTTATTATCATTTCTCAACTCATTTCATCTCTTTTCTTCCTGTCTACCAACTAGGAATTTCCTAAATACTTTCATTTTCGTAACTGATATTTCAAAAATCTGGGATTTTTTTTTTTAGAATTTCTTTGATTTTTTTTTTGTGTATATCCTACACATTATAATTTTTGACTAAAATTTTAGGTTGGGATATTTTAAATGGCATTTCACTGTGTATATATTACAAAATCTATTTTACAAGCTAACTAGTGTAGCATCTATATAGTTTTCTAGTTATATATATATATATATATATATATATATATATATATATATATATATATATATATATATATATATATATATATATATATATATATATATATTTTTTCATTAATTTTTTCACTCGGATTTTGTTTTTTCGTAATTTTTTCTTATTTTCTATATTTTTTTTGCGATATCTGGCAATATTTAAATACAATGATTATTCTATATGTAAAGATATTTGTTTATTCCTTCTAATAATTTATTTAAATAAATCATAAACATTATTTAGGCAAATAAATTTTCAATTCTGTATAATCTATTTCTGTATAATGTTTTTAAATCAAAATTTTGATTTTAATTTGATTTTGACGAATGACATTGCTCGAATTGGCTCCATTGTTTTGGCTTCTCTCTCGGCTGATATGCTCTGCACACTATTTATAAGGTTTATAAAAACTCGTGAGCAAACACTTCAATTTATTTATTAGAAAACATTTCTCTCCTGGGACCTTGATCACTTTCTAATTAATATATACTAGTGCTTACGCTTCTATCTAAACCATTCTGTCGATATTTTATTACCACGGTTTATACCCTATTTATACCCCTAATATTTACACCAGTCTTCGTTTGTACAACTTAATCACATATCCCCTTATTCTAAGCATTATCTCACTACTAGATCCTCTTGATGAATAACACTCATGTGTAACAAACCATACCACGGGTGGGGTTCGAACCCGCGGTCAGAGAGTCTCAAAACTCCAGACCGTCAAACCCCACCCGTTGTATGGTTTGTTTGCAATCGTGTCATTACGATTTCGTGACTCATGTGTAACACTTGGGTATCATCAATAAAGAAAGCAATACAATTTATGTCTGATGCTGGATCTTGCACTGGTGGCGTCTTGCCTTGTCTTGTTTAATGATTGGCTTCGTTTATGTGTTGATTCGTCAAAAAAATAATGATTGGAGTCATTTAATAGACCTGTTTTCCTTTTCAAACTCATTTTTCATCCAGTCTATTTTAATGTAAGTGTAGTCTCCAATTATATTAGTTTTTTCTTTATATGATTTTTTTTCAGTAATATATTTCAGTATTTATATTAAGTAGTTTCTGTTTATATGATTATTCACATTTTTTGTCTATTTGTTGTCCAATGGTGGGATACATGCATTTAAAATTTTGAGTTTTGTTTATGATTTTTTTTTCTACTTCTAACATATTTTGAAATAATAGCATCTGGGATTTTAATTTACGTAGCATATAGATTTTTTTTTATTTTTTTGTCTATAATTTCTATTACTAACATATTTTGAAATTCCATTTGGGATTTTAATTTGTTTACCTCCTGACGAGGCTCTTAGGCAGGGCTTCTGTATCCGTGTGTTTACCTCCTGACGATTGTTTAATTCCTGACGAGGCTCTTAGGCAGGGCTTCTGTAACCGTGTGTTTACCTCCTGTCATCCTGCAGACAACAGTGAAGGAAAAAATCACATTGTTGAACACTTTTATTGTTTCGACCTTTCGCTCTGTTTACATAAGAATGTAGGAACACTGCAGCAGGCCTACTGACCCATGCAAGAAAGATTCTTCTCAAAACCAATCATTCCCACCCACCCACGTGTTCAACATTTTCCCAAAGCTTTCCCAGCATTTGCTTCAATTAATTAAACCCCTTTTCACTCATATGTTGTATTTTTGCGTAACTCGTCGTGTCGTTCCCAGTAGTCATGACGAAGCTCTACACCGATCGAAACGTTGCCCCAATAAACGCTTGTCATAAAACCTGTGTCCTTTATTTCCGGAGCTACGTTTTCGTCCTCTTTTGAAAATAAAAATATAGAATAACTGTTTAGTGTTCCAGAATTGTTCTTTAAGTTTCCGTTCACCATATTTATAAGCCAGAGGAACAGAAAAATCAAAATACCATAGGTTGAAAAATCCACAACTAACCAACAATCTATAAAGGAAAATTCAGATGACATTTCGACCCCTCATGGACAATTATCAAGTCATAAATGAGAGAGACAATGGGAAAGATAGGCAAGAAAATGAGAAATCGAAGAAATATCTAAGTCTGAGACAAACATTAGTCACTAAAGAGCGAGTTCAGTTTGTGAGAAAATAAATATGAAATATATCCCAATAAATAAAGTAGAAAACATCCAAAATAAAGAGGAGGCCAATGAAATAACTAAAGAAGGAGTAAAAAGGGAGACATAATTATTGGCCATTAATAAAAATGAAGTAGTGAGATCAGACTAGATATTTGCTTAGGATTATACCATAAGTTCAACCTGTTATTTGTCCAATAGTAAGGTTGGATTATTTTCTGAAAAACGCTATTCCAAGTAAATTATTTGACAGTATTCTGAAAAATCTTTTGAACTATAGATATGTGTCCTCTCCATTAACCTGCCCTGTCCCTAAAGATTTACACTACGACTCATAAAATCGTAATAACACGATTTTAAACAGACCAGGGAACGGGTGGGGTTTCAACCCATTGCAAATGAGTCCTAAAACTCCAGGCCTGAGTTTTCACATTCGTAAAGAACTGCGTAATATAACGAAGTATTCCTTTTCAGTACTATTGGATTTTTTTAATATTCTAACTTTTTTAAAGAGTGTGGATCCTCTGACTTGTGTTGTTCATTTAACTAAGTTCTAGAAAGTACCTCACGGTACGTGGAAAGTACCTCACGATATGTGGAAAGTACCTCACTATATGTGGAAAGTACCTCATAATACGCGGGGGTATGCTTCGTAATATATGTGGAAAGTTCCTCATAATACGCTGGAGAATATCTTGTAATACGTGGAAAGTACCTTACGATACGTGGAAAGTACCTTACGAAGCGTGGAAAGTACCTTACGATACGTGGAAAGTACCTTACGATACGTGGAAAGTACCTTACGATACGTGGAAAGTACCTTACGAAGCGAGGAAAGTACCTTACGATACGTGAAAAGTACCTTACGATACGTGGAAAGTACCTTACGATACGTGGAAAGTACCTTACGATACGTGGAAAGTACCTTACGATACGTGAAAAGTACCTTACGATACGTGGAAAGTACCTTACGATACGTGAAAAGTACCTTACGATACGTGGAAAGTACCTTACGAAGCGTGGAAAGTACCTTACGATACGTGAAAAGTACTTTACGATATGTGGAAAGTACCTTACGATACGTGGAAAGTACCTTACGATACGTGGAAAGTACCTTACGATACGTGGAAAGTACCTTACGATACGTGGAAAGCACCTCATAATACGCTGGGAATATCTCGTAATACATTGAAAGAACCTCACGATACGTAAAAATCCCTCACGATACATGGAAAGTCCCTCATAATACGTGAGGAGAACCTCACTAAACTTTTTTTTTACTCTGATCAATTTTACAGACAAAGAGTAATTATCGTACATCAGCTCGTAGTATCTCAGAACATATGAGTAGTATATATATTTCCGAACTGGCCTTCTCCTAAGTCCTGACTTAACCCACCACCTTCTTAACTCTGGGGTGACCTCAACACCACAGAGACTTGACCTCCTCGTCTCTGATTCCTTACAAATAAAACCTCAATTATTACACAATAACTTTACTGTTTATGTGTATAATAAGTCTGCGTTAGTAGGTTGGTTAACTTAGTTATTATAACACTGTTAGATTAGGGTTATGTATGTTAATTTTATTTTTATGACTGTAGTTTAAATGAAATGTTAATGTTTTATTTAAACCAGCTATTCTGCTTTGTACCTTGTTCTTTCATGTTTATGTTTTAGTTGTCTTTGTGACAATAAGTTACTGGCAAATTCCTTAAGTGTTCACCTCGTTGTTCGCTCCCGCCTATTGCAAGCTCTTGATGAAGGACCATGAATAATCCGAAAGGCCTTGAGCTTTATTTACATCTCTCTCTCTAAAGCAAGATAATATAAATAATTTGACATATTTTCATTCTGGAATGGAGAAGATCCTTTTAAACTACAGAAATGTCTTACTAACATAAATTCCAAATGAGAAAAAGTTTGGTTTTAGACCAGCTGAATCCTGTATCAGTACTTGTGTATTGAATCCTGTCTGACGAATCTTGAGTCTTGATTCCAGTGTGTCAAATTCTGTGTCAATTACTGTGTTAAATCCTGTGTGTCGAATCCTTCATGTTGAATCCTGTGTGTTGAATCACATGTGCCCAATCCCATGTATCGAATCCTGTATGTCGAATCCTATGTATCGAATCCTATGTAAGGAATCTTGTGTGTCGAATCCTATGTATGAAATCCTGTGTGTGGTATCCTATGTGTCAAATTCTATGTATCGAGCTCTATGTATGAAATCCTGTGTCAAGTCCTATGTGTCAAATTCTGCTTATAAAATCAATTGAATAATTTTAAGAATTAAGAAAAATGCATGAGCAAAACAGATAGCCAGGTTAAATTTATTTGAATTTGGAAAAAAAAAATACAGTGCCTCATCAGAAATTAATTTTTAAATTACATAAGAAGAGGAAGAATTTTTTTTTTCGATATGAATTTCCTGAAAAGTCCATAGAATTGCTAAGGTCAGTATTTTTTTTGGAGTTGATGTCCAGTCATCTGCTAGGATCAATACTTCCGAATCCTACGTAAACAAATAACAATAATTCCAGTATTTATATGGATTAAGGAACTGAGTACATGTATTTGTGCTATAGCATTTTTTTTAGGAAGATAATTAAGGAAGCAGTATTCCTAGATTAAAGAAAATTAAGAGAACTTAATACCTAAGTTAGGAATGAAAGTAAACTCTAAGTGAATATACATGAACTTATATACACCTCTTTGAGTATATAGGTGTATATATACACAATTTACTGTGTATATTGACGTAACGTGGGTAGGAGTATTTGGTTTTAAGAAGGACCTGCCTTGTATGGGCCAGTAAGCCTGCTGCAGTGTTCCTCCATTCTTATGTAAATATACAGAATCTAGACTTAGAAATACACTATTCTAGATGTATATACACGTATAAATACACAAGTCTATGAGTATACACGCTGTCATGACAGGTCCTAGTGCTGAAGACTCAGGTCTAAATAGCTGTGATTTAAATTTCTTTTAATATTTTACCCCTCAAGGAAGTTTCCTTCATGCTGGTGAGGGGCTCTTGATCCAGGGAATTGGATCAGTGCTCCGGTTCCCTGAGCACAGATATTTATAAATGTCCTGAACTGTAGTACATAAATGCCTTTTTTGGACATGTGTTTGATTTATCAACTCGTCTGTTCTCTGAGCCATTTATCCACGAGGTCATTGACCACAACATTCATTCCAAACTTCAGCGAGATGGCCATTTCCTTGAGGGTCAGCAGAACAGGCATGGAAGACCCACAATTCAAACTCACACAAAGTTTTAGTTAGTATAAGTTAAACT